>JAQQPU010019775.1:0-16100 GCA_029168905.1 Artemia sp. Kazakhstan ARC1039
AGAGCATTTTTCAATAGTTGTCTCGTACTTTTCAGGACAGTTTGTTCTACTACACAGAGAATTTTTTGCCAAATATTCAGTAGAACTAAACGAACTGTTTAAAACACAGTTAGAAATGCTTTTTTCTTGAGTCGGTGTTCCAGGAATTTGTTCTAAATCATTAGTCTTACAAACACATTTACTAATAACCCTAACAGGCTCGTTTTCGCCATAATTGAAAAACATTGCTTTTCCTTCACTGTTGATAGGTATGCTTGTATATATATTTTTATTGCTGCTACATAAACTGCAATTGCTCCTTCCAAAATTAATATACGAATTTTCTAAGAAGTACGCCTCCGTATATTCACTGTGTTGTCGAACATTTTCCATTGCATCTATAAACTGTTCCGCAGTTGCCAATCCATACCTTGGAAGCTTTTCGTTAAACTGACAACATTTCTTTTGGATATTACTATGAAGATTTGCCAAAGAATTTCTAGCCGACTTTTCAACAGCATCCGCTCTTTCAAAGAGAATTTTAATCTGTAATTTTGAATACTTTTCATGATCCCGATACAACATGCGTAAAATGTTTCTCAATTTACAAAGATCAGCCTTCATTTTTGCCATCTTCTTGTATTTCTGAATGTAATTTTTCCCTTTGTCCTTATGCGTTCTTCGGTACAACCTCGCAGAGAATTTAATTTTTTCATTATAGCTTTTGTCACCCCAGTATCTACCCATTATTCTGGTAGCAACTTTTTTCTTATGTTTGTTTCGGTAATCTTTATCGTTATCATACCGTTCCTTGCTCTTTTGTTTGGCTGTCTCAATTTTCGCATGTCTATAATCCTCATCATTAACATAACACTCCTTGCTGTTTTGTTTGGCTCTCTCAATTTTCGCATCTCGATACGCCTTGTCGGTTGAATACCTTTGCTTTTCTATTTTCAAGATGTTGTCTCTGTTTTTTGTATAGTAATATTTTTTTAAATTACGTATAACTCTATTAGAACGCATCTTATTACAAAACAAGAAATAATATTCTTATCTAATTGAAACTTTTTAAGACTCGTATCATGTACCCATAACCTAACAAAAAATAAAACTAATTTTTAAATTTTCAGGTATTTTGTTAGTTTGAATTAAAAGATTAAAATTATTGCTCATATATCATAAATATTTTTGCAGTTTACATAATAACCTTAGCGATTCTAAACTGAAAAATGAAATATATTAAAAAATTGAATTTTTTGGTCTGAAAATACATAGTAAATTCCACATCGGGTAGTTAGAACCTAACTAAAAATAAAACTAATTTTAACATTTTCAGGTATTTTTCTAGCTTGAATTGAAATATTCAAACTATTGCTCGGATACCATGGATATTTTGCAGTTTACACAAGCTGCAAAGAACGCATAAGGGCAAAATTAAAAATTATATTCAGAAGTCCAAAATCATGGCAACAATGCTGGCTGATCTTAGTAAATTTAGAAAAATTTTACGAATTTTTTACCGGGATTACGAAAAATATTCAAAATTAAAGATTAAAATTATCTCTGAAAGAATGGATTTTGTTGAAAAGTCAGCTAGAGATGCTTTCGCAAAACTTCATAGTAATATCCAAAAGAAATGTTGCATGTTTAGTGAAAAGCTTCCAAGGTATGAACCGGCAACTGTGGAACAGTTTATAGATGTAATGGGAAATTTTATAGATCACTGTGAATATATGGAGGCATAATTGTTCTTTACTTAGTTTCAGCTTTAATTCGATGATCCAGACTTTATGTACTAACTACATCCAAAGACTATGACATCATTGATTAATATTGTATATAAAAAATTAAGTTTTTCGTAAAAAAAATTAATGAAAAAAAAATTAAGTACAAATAGCGCTAGATCTAGAGTTTTCCTTTAAAATGAGCCATTGAACAACTCTCTACGATGTTCCAGTGCCAAGCTATCTGTGGAAAAGAAAGAAAGAAAAAAATATCCCGTTTGTGGAGAATAACGTGGTTAAAGTCAATTTTCTTGATTATCAAGCCAATATATTTTCTTTGTTATTCAAGCCGCAGGGCGGTAAGTTTCCTTTATAGGGGTTTCGGACAAGGCGGTTCTAATGGTGTACTTTTTGTTTTGATCTGACTCTGTTTTTAGGAGTTAGGGGTTTTTATATTTCTTAACATTGGACGTGATCGTCTCTTACTAGGTTGCTAGCTACCATTGCAACCCGGATATTTTATCTTTAATTACAGATGGAACTAGATGTAGCAAGTTTTAATATTGAGACGAGTCGCTTTTACTATACAACATATAGTTCGTTATCACGAACTGTTTGCTTTGATGTATCTATTGGTACCAAAATTTCGTTCTTTAGAGTTTCGGTTACTATTGAGACAATCAAAATTTTTTTCTTTAGAGTGTCGGTTACTATTGAGACAAGTAGCTATTATTACTATAGATTTCATTACCATGAACTGTTTGATTGCTTCAAAATTCAAATATCTTTGAAAAGACTGCAGTATGAAAATACATCAAAAATGCATTTTTTTGACAAAATTGATTCTACTTTAAAAAGTGTTTAATATTTAATTACAAAAGTGACTAGATGTTGCAATTTCCTTTAAAATGAGCTATTATACAGCTCTCTATGATTTTCCAGTGGCCAGGTAGTTGAGGAGAAAAATCAAGCAGAAAGAAAAAAATATCCCGTTTAGGCAGAATGTTGTAGTAGCTGCCATTTTTCTTGATTTTCAAGCCAATATATTTTCTTTGTTATTGAAGCAAAGAGACAGAAAGTTAACTATAGGGAAGTTTCAGACAAGGTGGTTCTAATGGTGTAATTTTTGTTTTGATCTGACTCTTTTCTTAGGAGTTAGGGGTTTTTATATTTCTTAACATTGGATGTGATCGTCTCTTAGTAGGTTGCTAGCTACAACTGCAACCCGGATACTATGGGCCAGAGATTGTTCTTTACTATAAATACTAACCTGTACTATAATTAAGTGGCGTATAAAGTTTAGTATAGTCAAGAGGTGGTTCTTTATTATAATAAACTGATTACAAACAGGAAAAAGCCTAAGGCTTTTTCTTCTTTGCAATAGTAAGAGACGAACCTCAAACAATCAAATAGCTAACTAATTCCAATGTATGCAATTGTTTCTTATTCCAATGATCGTCTTTTAATGTAACAAGCCAAGGGACAGAAAGTTTACTATACAGGGGTTTTGGATAAGGCGGTTCTAGAGGTGTACTTTTTGTTTTGATCTGACTCCTTTTTTAGGAGCTGTGGGTTTTTATATTTCTTAACATTGGACGTGATCGTCTCTTACTAGGTTGCTAGCTACCGCTGCAGCCCGGATAGTTATGAGAAGCAGCGTGGCCGAGTGGTCCAAGGCGACTGTGCTAGCCACCAGTCTCTTTGGAGGTGTGGGTTCAAATCTTACCGCTGGTATACGATTATGGTTTATGTACAAAAATCAAATATCTTTGAAAAGACTGCAGCATGAAAAGACATCAAAAATACAGTTTTTTAGTGGAAAAAATTATTCTCTTTTAGAAATAATTTATTTTAGTTACAAAAGATTTTAAACCCAATTAATTTCCTTTAAAAAGAGCCTTTGAACAACTCTCTACGATGTTACAGTGCCAAACTATCTGTGGAAAAGAAAAAGAAAGAAAAAATATGCCGTTTAGGCAGAATGTTGTAGTAGCCGCCACTTTTCTTGGTTTTCCAGCCAATATGTTTCCCTTGCTATTCAAGCCAAATGACAGAACATTTCCTATACAGAGGTTTCGGACAAAGCGGTTCTAATGGTGTACTTTTTGTTTTGATCTGACTTTTTTTTAAGAGTTATGGGTTTTTATATTTCCTAACATTGGACGTTATTGTCTCTTACTAGGTTGCTAGCTACCGCTGCAACCCGGAAATACTTCATTAGATCCTCTTGACCTACATCGATCCTTTATATAAAAAAAAACTGGAAAAATACCTGAAAATTTTAAAATTAGTTTTATTTTTTGTTAGGTTTTTGTTTTATAACAAGCCAACTTATTTTCTTTCTTGTTTAAGCAAAGAGACTCCGGGTTACAGCTGCCGCTGCAAACCGGAAAACCTCTAAAATCTGGATAGCTTGCAGCTACCTCTGGAACCAACATATATAATTTACTATGGGTGAGAGATCGTTCTTTACAGTAAACACTTTGTAGCTAAATAAAATTATTTTATTTAAAATTCTCAGGAATTATTCTAGTTAGAGTTGACAAATAAGATTTTTTCCCGCAAGAAATCGAACAGCTAAGTAAGTCCAATATATGCAATGGTATGTTCTTCAAATGATCATTTTTTAATTAGGTTGCGAGCTACCGCTGCAACCTGGAACTATTAAAAAAATTTTTATCTTTAATTACAGAAGGAACTAGATGTAGCAAGTTACTATTGAGACGAGTCGCTCTTACTATACAACATACAGTTCGTTATCACGAACTGTTTGCTTTGATGTACCTATTGGTATCAAAATTTCGTTCTTTAGATTTTCGGTTACTATAGAGACAAGTAGCTATTTTTATTATAGAGTTCATTACCATAAACTGTTTGATTGATTCAAAATTCAAATATCTTTGAAAAGACTGCAGTATGAAAATACATCAAAAATGCAGTTTTTTGACAAAATTGATTCTGATTTAAAACTATTTTTTTTAATTACAAAAGTCACTAGATGTAGCAATTTTCTTTAAAATGAGCTATTATACAGCTCTCTATGATTTTCCAGTCCCCAGCTAGCCAAGGAGAAAAAAGCGGAAAGAAAAAAAGATGCTGTTTGTGGAGAATATCGGGGTTAAAGTCAATTTTCTTGATTTTCAAGCCAATATATTTTCTTTGCTATTCAAGCCAAAGGATGTTAGGTTTGCTATATAGAAGTTTTGGACAAGGCGGTTCTAATAGTATACTTTTTGTTTTTATCTGAATTTCTTTTGTCAGGAGTTATGGGGTTACTTAAGTTTTTTCTATGGAGCGTGATCGTCTCTTACTAGGTGGCTAGCTACCGCTGCAACCCGGATTACAAAAGTGACTAGATGTAGCAATTTCATTGAAAATGAGGTATTATATAGCTCTCTACGATTTTTCAGTTCCCAGTCAGCTGAGGATAAAAATTAAACGGAAAGAAAAAAAAATAACGTATATGGAGAATACCATGGTTAAAACCAATTTTTTTCGATTTTCTAGCCAATATATTTTCCTTGTTATTCAAACTAAGGGACGGTGAGTTTGCTTTATAGAGGTTTGGACAAGGCGGTTCTAATAGTGTACTTCTTGTTTGAATCTGAATCTATTTTTAGGAGTTATGGGTTGCTCTACATTTTACTATGGGATGTGATCGTCTCTTATTAGGTTGTGTAATGCTTTAAAAATCAAATATCTTTGAAAAGACTGCAATATGAAAAGACAAGTGATAAAAGTAAAGGCAAGTGATAAAAGTGATAAAAATGCAGTTTTTTGTAAAAAGTAATTCTATTTTTTTTTATTAAAAAAGGCACTAGAAGTTTTAATGTCTGTTTGAACGAGACCTCTTGCAACATTCTAGGGCCACTGGGTCGATATAATCACCCCTGGTAAGAAATAGGGCAAATAGACAGGGTAGATACTGGGGTGACAAAAGCTATAATGAAAAAATTAAATTCTCTGCGAGGTTGTCCCGACGAACGCATAAGGACAAAGGGAAAAATTACATTCAGAAATACGAGAAGATGGCAAAAATGCAGGCTGATCTTTGTAAATTGAGAAACATTTTACGCATGTTTTATCGGGATCACGAAAAGTATTCAAAATTACAGATTAAAATTCTCTTTGAAAGAGCGGATGCTGTTGAAAAGTCGGCTAGAAATGCTTTGGCAAAGCTTCACAGTAATATCCAAAAGAAATGTTTTCAGTTTAATGATAAGCTTCCAAGGTATGGACTGGCAACAGAAGAACAGTTTATAGATACAATGGATCGTTATCATACCGTTCCTTGCTCTTTTGTTTGGCTGTCTCAATTTTCGCATGTCTATAAACTACATCATTATAATAACGCTGTTTGTCACTATCAATTATTACTTCTCGATACGCCTGGTCGGTTGAATACCTTTGCTTTTTTCCTTTCAAGTTGCTATCTCTGTTTTTTTGGTAGTACTGTTTTTTTAACTTGCGTGTAGCTTGCTTTATTGAAACCATTATGTAACCATTAGTTGAATCTTTAAGTCACGTATCAAGTATCAAGAACCTAACAAAAAATTAAACTAATTTTTAAATTTTCAGGTACCTACTAGATAAATAATGAATGTCGCCATAGCTTTATATTAGAGCTATGACGTGAATAGAAAAACCCGAAATTATATTGTTGTTTCTGATGACGTCATGAAATAATATGAAAGCTATGGGGGTTTTATATTTTATATTTTTATGTTTTTATATTTATGTTTCTAAATTGGACGTGATCATCTCTTGCTAGGTTGCTAGCTACCGCTGCAACCCGGATTGCTAGCTACCGCTGCAACCCGGATTATATTTCTTAACATTGGACGTGATCGTCTCTTACTAGGTTGCTAGCTACCGCTGCAACCCGGATCTTTACTATAATAACTATAGGTTATAGCTCGTTGTTTAATGCAATACTTAACGAAAAATGAACGTGTATAAATATTGCATTCACTTATTACATCACATATGGTTATCTTTTAATGTATTATTACAAACAGAAAAAAGCCTACGGCTTTTTCTTCTTTGAAATAGTAAGAGACGAACCTCAAAGAATCAGGCAGCTAACTAAGTCCAATATAAGCAATTGTTTGTTCTTCTAATGATCATCTTTTAATTTGGCGTTTCTTATTAGGTTGCTAGCTACCACTTAAACCCAGATTATGTAATAGGTTGCTAGCTACCGCTGCAACCTAGATATTCTTTTTTCTGCTACTATGGGCTAAGGTTCGTTCTTTCATGTGAAACCAGCAAAACATTTTTTAAGTCTGATGAAGATTTAACTAATGTGTCAAAAGTAAGGTTGCAAGTCGACGATTTTGTTTTGGCATTATTATAATTGGTATGGTGAAATGATATTATGCGTATGGCTCTTAAATCATACTTCTTTACGGTCCCATATAGTCTAGAGGCTAGGATAGTTAACTTTCACTTAACAGGCCCGGGTTCGTTTCCCGGTGTGGGAAAATTTTTAACTCTATAATCTTCGAACATTTGAACCTTTTATAATTTATAATGATGTATAATATAAATACTGTAATCTTAACTATAGTGAAGTTGCCTATGCAAGTTAGTATAGGGAAGAGTTCGATCTTTATTATAAATCTTACTAGGTTGCTAGCTACCGCTGCAACCCGGAATAATGCACTTTTGAATTTGATCTGACTCCTTTGTTAGGAACTACGGGTTTTTATATTTCTTAACATTGGACGTGATCTTCTCTTACTAGGTTGCTAGCTACCGCTGCAACCCGGATTAGGAGCTATGGTTTTTTTTATTTCTTAACATTGGACGTGATTGTCTCTTACTAGGTTGCTAGCTACCGCTGCAACCCGGACTACCGCTGCAGCCCGAATTGTTGTTTAAGCAAAGAGACCCCGGGTTACAGCTGCCGCTGCAACCCGGATACCGCTGCAATCTGGATAGCTTGCAGCTACCCTTGGAACCACCATATATCAGTTACTATGGGTGAGAGATCGTTCTTTACTGTAAATTCCCTTTGTCCTTATGCGTTCTTCGGTACAACCTCGCAGAGAATTTAATTTTTTCATTATAGCTTTTGTCACCCCAGTATCTACCCATTATTCTGGTAGCAACTTTTTTCTTATATATTTTTCGGTAATCTTCATCATTGTGATAATGCTCCTTGATCTTTTGTCTAGCCTGCTCAATTCTTGCTTCTCTGTAATCTTTATCATTATCATACCGTTCCTTGCTCTTTTGTCTAGCCTGCTCAATTGTTGCTTCTCTATAAAGTTTATCATTTTGATAACGCTCCTTGATCTTTTGTTTGGCTGTCTCAATTTATACTTCTCGATACACCTGGACGGTTGAATACCTTTGCTTTTGGTTTTTCTTATATTTGATGCGGTAATCTTCATCATTGTGATAACTCTCCTTGAACTTTTGTTTGGCTGTCTCAATTTTTGCATGTCTATAATCTTCATCATTGAGATAACACATCTTGCTGTTTTGTTTGATTACTTCTCGATACACCTGGTCGGTTGAATACCTTTGCTTTTTTCTTTTCAAGATACTATCTCTGTTGTTTGTGTAGTACTGTTTTTTCAACTTGCGTATAGCTTGCTTCGATCTAACCATTATTCTAATCAAGAATGAGAACATTTACATCTTTGTCGTTCTTAAGTATTAAAACTCAAACAATCAAGTAGCTAACTAAATCCAATGTATGGAATGGTTTGTTATTTCAGTGATCGTCTTTTAATGTAAAAATATAAATACTGTAATCTTAACTATAGTGAAGTTGCGTATGCAAGTTAGTATAGGGAAGAGTTTGATCTTTATTACATTACATTAAAGGTAGAACTCTTTCTAATTGATTACAAACAGGAAAAAGCCTACGGCTTTTTCTTCTTTGAAATAGTAAGAGACTAGCCTCAAACAATCAAGTAGCTAACTAAATCAAATGTATGTATTGGGTTTTTATTCCAATGACCGTCTTTTAGTGGAAAATTTTAATATATTGGCCTTAAATATAATAACTGTATTAGCCTATGCTATAGTTAAGCGGCCTATAAAATTTAGTATAGGAAAGAGGTCGTTCTTTATTATAATAATGTAATGTTTGAAAGACTGCAGTGTGAAAAGACATCAAAAATGCAGTTTTTGGTGGAAAAATTTATTCTCTTTTAGAAATAATTTATTTTAGTTACAAAAGGTTTTTAACCCAATTAATTTCCTTTAAAATGAGCTATTGAACAACCCTCTACGATGTTCCAGTGCCAAGCTATCTCTGGAAACAAAGAAAAAAAGAAAAAAAGAAAAAAAGAAAAAAATATCCCGTTTAGGAAGAATGTTGTAGTAGCTGCCACTTTTCTTGATTTTCAAGCCAATATATTTCCCTTGCTGTTCAAGCCAAGGGACAGAAAGTTTCCTATACAGGGGTTTCAGACAAGCCGGCTCTAACGGTGTACTTTTTGTTTTGATCTGACTCCTTTTTTAGGAACTATGGGTTTTTATATTTCTTAACATTGGACGTGATCGTCTCTTACTAGGTTGCTAGCTACCGCTGCAACCCGGATTTGTTAAAACTCTAAAGGAGTTACTATATTTTATATAACTATATTTACATGCTTTTGGTTATATTAAAAATACTATTTTGATCTTCATATGCAAAATGATATTAATGCTATTTGCTGTTACAGTGCTGCACAAAATTACCGTTTTTCATGAAAAAATTTATAAAAGAAACTTGTTTATTTACATTCTAGCTAAAATAATGAAGATAATATGAATGAACCACAGTGTTCAGTTTCTTTGGACTTGAGTTCGTTTTTTAACTAAAAATACAAACAGGAAAAAGCCTACAGCTTTTTCTTCTTTTAAATAGTAAGAGACGAAACTCAAACAATCAAGAAGCTAACTAAGTCCAATGTATGGAATGGTTTGTTATTTCAGTGATCGTCTTTTAATGTAACCTAAACTATAATTAAGTGACCTATAAAATTTATTAGGGGCAAAAGGTCGTTCTTCATTATAAAAAGACATCAAAAATGCAGTTTTTGGTGGAAAAATTTATTCTCTTTTAGAAATAATTTATTTTAGTTACTATAGATTTTTAACCCAATTAATTTCCTTTAAAATGAGCTATTGAACAACCCTCTACGATGTTCCAGTGCCAAGCTATCTGTGGAAAAGAAAAAAAAAAGAAAAAAAGAAAAAAAATATCCCGTTTGGGGAGAATAACGTGGTTAAAGTCAATTTTCTTGATTTTCAAGCCAATATATTTCCCTTGCTGTTCAAGCCAAGGGACTGAATGTTTCCTATATAGGGGTTTCGGACAAGGTGGTTCTAATGGTGTACTTTTTGTTTTGATCTGACTCCTTTGTTAGAAACTATGGGTTTTTATATTTCTTAACATTGGACGTGATCGTCTCTTACTAGGTTGCTAGCTACCGCTTCAACCCGGACAACCAGGATGACGTCAGTTGCAACTTGGAATTCGTTTTATGCTATATCATTACAAACAGGAAAAAGCCCACGGCTTTCTCTTTTTTTAAATAGTAAGAGACGAACGACAAGTAACTATCCCTGGAACCACCATATATCAGTTACTATGCATGAGCGATCGTTCTTTACTGTAAATTTTGGTGGAAAAATTTATTCTCTTTTCGAAATAATTTATTTTAGTTACTATAGATTTTTAACCCAATTAATTTCCTTTAAAATGAGCTATTGAACAACCCTCTACGATGTTCCAGTGCCAAGCTATCTCTGGATACAAAAAAAAAAGAAAAGAGAAAAAAATATCCCGTTTGGGGAGAATAACGTGGTCAAAGTCAATTTTCTTGATTTTCAAGCCAATATATTTTCCTTGCTGTTCAAGCCAAGGAACAGAAAGTTTCCTATACAGGGGTTACGGACAAGGCGGTTCTAATGGTGTACTTTTTGTTTAGATGTGACTCCTTTGTTAGGAACTATGGGTTTTTATATTTCTTAACATTGGACGTGATCGTCTCTTACTAGGTTGCTAGCTACCGCTGCTACCCGGATAATAGCCTGCTCAATTATTGCTTCTCTGTAATCTTCATCATTATCATACCGTTCCTTGATCTTTTGTTTGGCTGTCTCAATTTTCGCATGTGTATAAACTACATCATTATAATAACGCTGTTTGTCACTATCAATTTTCGCATCTCTATACGCGTGGTCGGTTGAATACCTTTGCTTTTCTCTTTTCAAGATACTATCTCTGTTGTTTGCGTAGTACTGTTTTTTTAACTTGCGTACAGCTTGCTTTGATCTAACCATTATCTTATTATGAATGAGAACATTTACAGTTTTGACGCTTCTTATATAGTGACCAAAATAAATGTTGCATGTTTAATGAAAAGCTTCCAAGGTATGGACCGGCAACAGTGGAACAATTTACAGATGTAATGGGAAATCTTATACATCGCATTGAATATATTGAGGCATTATTGTTCTCTACTTAGTTTCAGCTAAATTCGATGATCGAGTCTTTATGTACTAACTACATCCACCGACTATGACGTCATTGATCAATATTGTATATAAGAAATTAAGTTTTTCGCAAAAAAAAATTAATTAAAAAAATTAAGTACAAATGGCACTAGATCTAGAGATTTCCTTTAAAATGAGCCATTGAACAATTCTCTACGATGTTCCAGTGCAAAGCTATCTGCGGAAGAGAAGAAGAGGAAAGAAAAAAATATCCCGTTTGTGGAGAAAAACGTGGTTAAAGTCAATTTTCTTGATTTTCAAGCCAATATATTTTCTTTGTTATTCAAGCCAAAATGCGGTAAGTTTCCTTTTGAGGGGTTCTAATGGTGTACTTTTTATTTTGATCTGACTCCTTCTTTAGGAACTATGGGTTTTTATTTTTCTTAACATTGGACATGATCGTCTCTTACTAGGTTGCTAGCTACTGCAGCAACCAGGATTACCTATAAAAGTTAGTACAGGCAAGAGTTCGTTCCTTATTATATTCTTTACCATAACAACCAGGATGACGTCAGTTACAACTTGGGTTCCGTTTTAAACTATATAATGACAAACAGGAAAAAGTCTACAGCTTTTTCTTCTTTGAAATAGTAAGAGACGAACCTCAAGCAATCAAGTAACTAACTAAGTCCAATGTATGCAGTGGTATGCCATTCCAATGATCGTCTTTTAATGTAAAATATATTTCCCTTGCTGTTCAAGCCAAAAGGTTTTTAACCCCATTAATTTCCTTTAAAATGAACCATTGAACAACTCTCTACGATGTTCCAGTGCCAAGCTATCTGTTGAATTACTAACCAATACTATAATTAAGTGGCGTATAAAATTTAGTATAGGCAAAAGGTCGTTCTTTATTATAATTTAATGTAACAGAAAAAAGAGAGAGACAAAAAAAAGATGTCGTTTAGGCAGAATGCTGTAGCATCTTGCACTTTCCTTGATTTTCAAGCCAATATATTTCCCTTGCTGTTAAAGCCAAATGACAGAAAGTTTCCTATATAGAGTTTTAGTACAAGACGGTTCTAATGGTGTAATTTTTGTTTTGATCTGACTCTATTTTTAGGATTTATAGGTTATTATATTTCTTAACATTGGACGTGATTGTCTCTTACTAGGTTATTACAAGCTACTGCTGCAACCCGGATAAGAGTTATGGGTTATTATATTTCTTTGTATTGGATGTGATCGTCTCTTACTAGGTTGCGAGCTACTGCTGCAACCCGGATTGTTTAAAAATCACAAACAGGAAAAAGCCTATGGCTTTTTCTTATTTGAAATAGTAAGAGATGAACTTCAGAGAGTCAGGCAACTAATTTAGTCTAATATTCTTTACTTGGTTTCACCCATCTCTGCAGTCATGATACTGATGAAAATTACATAATCCCTATTTATATTTCAGTTAACATGGGCTAAATGTCGTTCTTTATTATAATTTTTCTTCTTTGAAATAGTAAGAGACGAACCTCAAAAACTTAAGTCTCTAGCTAAGTTCAATATATGTAATAGTTTGTTATTGTAATGATCTTCTTTTAATGTAATCTAAAATCAAGTAGCTAACTAAATCAAATGTATGTATTGGGTTTTTATTCCAATGACCGTCTATTAGTGGAAAATTTTAATATATTGTCCTTAAATATAATAACTGTACTAGCCTATACTATAGTTAAGTGGCCTTTAAAATTTAGTATAGGAAAGAGGTCGTTCTTTATTATAATCCTTAATAGGGGTTTCGGACAAGGTGGTTCTAATGGTATACTTTTTGTATTGATCTGACTCTTTTTTTAGGAGTTAGGGGATTTATATTTCTTTACATTGGAGGTGATCGTCTCTTACTAGGTTGCTAGCTACCGCTGCAACCCGGATTTTGTTTTGATCTGACTCCTCTGTTAGGAACTATGGGTTTTTATATTTCTTAACATTGGACGTGATCATCTCTTACTAGGTTGCTAGCTACCGCTGCAACCCGGATGGACGTGATCGTCTCTTACTAGGCTGCTAGCTACCGCTGCAACCCGGATACAGCTGCCGCTGCAACCTGGATACCGAAGCAATCTGGATAGCTTGCAGCTACCCCTGGAAGCACCGTATATCAGCTACTATGGGCGAGAGATCGTTCTTTACTGTATCCAATAAGCTTCCGCTGCACAACCAATTATCGTCATAATTTAGGGAAAATACTGCGTCATACATTAGAAAATCGTCCTTGATGACATCTAAATTTTTCAATACCAAATAGCCACTAGGAGGAATCGGAAAAACTCTTGGATTTCTATTATTATTATTTTCACGTATGAGAGCATAAATAGTATCCCCTTCAATCATGTTTCTGTTCAGAATATTTTTATTCCATTGCCTTGGAGGTATAATAGCAGCTCGGACAATATTTGCGAGTACCATGGCAAAGCATTGGCTGCCTGCGTATCCAGATAGAAATATATTAGCTTCTGCTTGATTCCAGTCAGCATGTATAATTCTTGATACCTTTCTATTACTATCAAGAGTAACATATGCACTTGCTGGTGCATTTGCATTATTAGCATTTTTGTGTTGTTCTTGACGATCTTTGGCCGGTTGAATGACACGAAATATATCATTGTGATCAAGTTTCGCATTAATATTTAATTTTTTCTCTTTTGTTGACACCACCGGTCCGATACTAGTTATCCTTTTCTTATTTTTGGGATAAATTTCTATTAATAAGGGTTCTTCAACTGAAGGGCTTCTCATTCTTTTTCTGGGACCTCCAACAATGGAAATTTTTTTCCTTGAGTCTGTTGTCCCTTAGAGTTTACTTCATTTGTTTTACATACTTCATCTGGTGTACCTCTGAGTTGCCTTTCTGGGAACTCAAACAATGGAAGATCTGTTCTATAAATTTGTCTCAAACGGTTGTACTCAATTAAAGCATCAACATCGCAATAAATCTTTGTCTTATCAAATTCTACTAGATGTAAACCTGCACTAGTGGTCACACGGGAAAGAGCAACGTACAACATACCTGGACCGAAGCAACGATTACCTGCATCAACAATTGCACACTGTAAACTTAGTCCTTGGGACTTGTGTATTGTAATGGCAAAGGCCAGTTGAAGAGGAAACTGTCTTCGCGTAAAAAAGACTTGCTTCAAAACTTCAAAGCGCACGGTTTCTCTGCCAATTTCAACCGGAAGTTCCAGTCCATCAAATTTTACAAGAACTCCAATTATTTCTCCGTTTGGTAGCAACTTGAAGCTTGTTACTGTTCCCATTGATCCATTTACTAGCCCCTTAGCAACACAAATATTTCTTTGGAGCATTACACGTGCACCTACTGCAAGTAACAAGCTCATGAAAGAACCGGCTGTTCTTTTTTTGTCGTTTGCCAAAGTTTAAAACAGTGTTTGCTGCTTTCTGTTCGATTCGTTTGTCGTCAACAACTGAAGAGAGTCGATCAACTTCAGAAAGTTTAACGTAGTCTGAGCAGCTTTTTGTAAGAAGTAAATCGTTAACTACCATACAATTTTCATTGGTGGGCATAAGAATGACAGGTCTATTTCCCTCTTCATACAATTTTGAGTAAAGATCTATTATTTCGTCATTTGAAGCTCTGTAGGAGTTCCCAATTTTTCTCTTGTAAAGACTATTCAAATTTTCACCAGTACAAAACCCCTGTCTAATTTCAGCAAGTGTATTAGCATAACTCTTACCCATCTTTTGTCTCACATTTATGCTTAGTTCCTCATAATCAAATAGATGCCAGAGGTTAAAAGTAGCAACTGATCCGATCCTGTTTTTTACTTCTAGTCGTGTGAGAGGCATAGAAGGAGGATTACCACTTACTGGTCTTAATTGAAGAAAATCTCCCAAAAATACGCAGTTAGCATTACCCATTGGCAAATCAACTGCCAATATTTCTGATAGTCTTAAATGAATGTAGGTTAAAAGAAGAGACGAAACCATACTAATTTCATCAATAGTAAAAAGTCTTGTCTCCTTAAGTGTCTTTCTCAAAGTAAGAAGTTTTTCAGTGGAGAGAGGTGTGTATTTTGTGGTGTTTTCCTGATCAATAGCTAAACTTAAACAACTATGTATTGTTAAACCATTTATGCTATGTGCAGCAATACCAGTAGGTGCCATAACTACAACGGGACAATCTTCATTCTTGAACTTGTTGCAAAGTAGTCTTCTCACGACACTGATAACCCTAGATTTTCCTGTACCCCCACATCCAGATACAATCAACTTCAAAGATGTTGCACCATTGCGCTTGGTAACTGAGTCTAAAATTTTGTCAACAACTCTCTTTTGATCAATATTGAGCAACTCATAATCATTTTTCAACCTGTCTTCGGTGTCACCATTTAAAATCTGTTTGTTTGCGTCTAAAAAATACTCCATAGCATCTGCTACTCTGTCAATGACTCCTCCCTGAATTGCATTTTCAGGATCATCTTCAATGTTTTCATCAATATTTTCTGCCTTCAGAATTTCTTCTGCACGTTCTCAGACCCTTTCTTCAAATTCTATATCACTTTTCCTCTTAACAACAAATTTTTCGTGGTAAGCTACCATGTCGGGATAGTTTACACTTTCAACACAGTAGGTTTCGTAGTTGCTATTTCCACTGACTACTAGTTCATTTTCATTTCTCCAAGGTTTAAACAATTTTAAAAGATCTCCATAGTAAGCATTTTTCTTCTCGTCAGTTTCAAATGGGTTTACCTTTCTGTGCTGTATGATATACGGTTTAAAAAGCCTTTTTCTGAGGTAGAAGGACCCGTCAGTTAACATCATATTATCATCAGTACCATTACGCTCCCGTTCATACCAAGACAATAACTGAAAAAGACTGATATTTTCCATATGTTCTGGTCTTTTAGGGTAGATATCAATAACCCAGTGGGTAATGTACAAATC
>JAQQPU010019776.1:0-16098 GCA_029168905.1 Artemia sp. Kazakhstan ARC1039
GTGTGTGTAAGTTTTTGTGTGTGTGTGTGTGTGTGTGTGTGTGTGTGTGTGTGTGTTAACCAGGTTCAATTACGTTCTGCTACGAATCGTCCAACTCTGTGTATTCTGGAATTATTTTCAATTTCAAAGACCCATACTGTGAAGTCAGATTTTAGTTCTCCATATTTGTGCAGGTTGGCTTGAAACTCACTGCCTTCAAATATTAAAGTACCTTACCAAGAACATCAAAAGAACCCCGAAACTATCTTAGTTTCTTTCATACTTGAAAACTGCGATTTTATAAAATTTTGCTTCGGCTGCCTTAAAACTTTGTGTTTCTTAGGCGGCATCACAATTTCGTCAGCGTTGCCAAGTTGCAGCGGAAAATAAATAATTTCAACTAATTAGTTAAATTCGATAGGGCTCTTTTTGGTAAAAATTGAACATTAGTATTCCATTGATTCTCAAAGACAACTAAACTTTCAAAGCAAACCTACAGCCTTATAGGCTGTTTGGCGACACCTGATTTTAGCTTATTTTTTGCTGATTTTCACCCAGGTTTCTTTCCTTAATCTTGGCACCCGCTAATGCTAAAAACAGCATAACTGTATTTCAAGATCTTTTTCATTAAAAATGGATTTGACGATTTTTCATTATTTTTTTTTTTAAGACGCATATGCTTGTGTAAGTTTCAACAAATTTCAAACAAATTCCGATTCAAACAATAAGATTTTAACTTCATTGTCCTTGATACTTTAAGGATTGCCACTCACTCGTAATCTTCAAATGATCAATGAAAGATTACTTAAAAGTACTTAAAAGTTACTTAAGATTACTGTTTTTTCCGCTGGTTCAGTCTTTTGCATTATTTTGATAAATTTGTTTAATCCTTTTTTTCTTTTCTTTTTTTCTCCAGTCCAATCTAGGGTATGAAAAATAAGTTTTTGTTTGATCAGTTGTTATTTTGTTTTCTGAGTAACTTTTTGTGTTATTTTGATTTGTTTCCCTGACTTACGCTACAAGCGGGTGCATCAATTCATGAAAAAGGAGGGGAAGGCATGGATTTTGTTTAAATGCATAAAAAGGAATTTTTCAAAATCTAAAGTTGGGGGGAGATCTTTTTGATTTTATAAAAATTAAAAATACCCAAAATAGTTATCAAATTGTCAAAATAGCTGTTTTTTATGTTTTGAAGCAAAGAAATATTGATTAATCCCTTGTGGTAAAACAAAACCTTTTTTTCATGAAAAAATATTTCATTGGCATAAATTATGACTTTACGTGACCTTGGTAAAATGCTAGATTTAATCTACTTGAATCTTCTTTTTTATCGTTGCGTTATATGGCTACTTCGTTATGGCCAAGAATGTCAACCCTTTCCTACCTTGAGATGAAAATCAGCTTTTTTCAGGACCCGTTATGTTATACCTCAAGTAGATGAATAAAACTTGTTTGAAAACCAATTCCACCTTTTAACTTGAAGGTGATTGACCCCACTTTATGTTTTCCAACAGCTATTATATTAAGACCGTAAAAATGATCTTTAGCATGCTATGAATAGTTTAATGACTATTATATTTTTGCATGTTTAGTTTCATAAAAACTTTCACATTCAAAGTTTGAAAAATTTGTGCTTTTTCTGCTAGATTGTTTGAAAGGAATAGCTTTTGACAGCGACAATTCAAAAGGCGTTATGTGACTTTTTGTGTTTTTTAAAGGGGTATTTATAACCCACCTACCACCAGATTAAACAAAATACTCTTGATCGATTGATTTGATTTAGTTGTCTCTCCAAAAATAAGCAATAATGTTATTATACTTTTGACCATGTAATAATAGGATATTTTTCTGTTTGCTAATATCTCATCGTTTTTTTTTTCTGTTTTTTTTTTTTGTCTATATTTAACGCCCTGAAACGATCTTGAAGTGTTTTTGTCAAAGAAGCCAATAAGTGTGTTCCTCTAACTGAGCGGAGAGAAAACAAGGGAGGCAAATAAAACTTGGACGAGTGTAATCAAACCTGACCTGGAAACGCACGGTGGATTCAGAAGGTATGGTGAAATGGGAAAAGGCTCTGGCTTGATGCGCTGGCATTTGAAACACTGGACAAAGCCCTGGTATTGCCCACTGAACTATTGACCTTGAATATTGACCATAACCTTGACCTGGCATCGACTTTTAACCACTGACGAGAGACAGATATTCTGGGCTATGAAGCTAATGGGTGTGAGGGGGAGCTAACACTTGTGCAGTTCTTCAATTGTCCTTACAAACCCCCAAAAACCCCAAAATCTTTCGATTGTTCTGATAATTTTTCATATTTTTGATAATATTTCCCTATTTTTGTGGTTTTTGAATGCGCTTCCCCTCCCTGAAATAGGTCCATGGGTATATGATCTTGCTTATTATAACTGCAAGAAAATCAAATATAATTAGGCACATTTTGCTTTTGAATTTAATAAATAGCCTGACATTGGATGCTGAATACATAGAAATTACAGCAAACACAATAATTACAAATCAGAGGCAACGCTATAGCGTTGCCTACAGTAAAGGCCATACGCCTCCAATGTTTTATTAGTATTTATTTTTATTTTTTTCGAGAGGAACTTCATGTGGAAGGTGTCGTCGTAGAAACTTCAAAGGGGGCTCATTCGATTGGAAATCGAGAGTTTTAGTGCCCTTTTTAAGGGTCAAAAATGATTGAAAGGCATCTAACACCCCTTCCACGCCCACCAGTTCCTAAAACACATCAAATCAAAATTTTGAGATAGCCATTTTGTTCAGCGTAGTTGATTTCCAAATAGAAATTATGTTTTTGAGGAGGACACTCCCCCACAGCCCTCAGGGCAAGGGTTGTAAGTTATGCCCTGGGGGTATATAAGGTTTTTATAGAAAGCTTTGTTGTAGGAGCTTCAAAAAGGACTCATTCGATTGGAAATTCAAAGAGCTAGTGCCCTTTTTAATAGTCGAAGTTGATTTCCAAATAGAAATTATGTTTTTGAGTCCCAAATAGAAATTTGGGACTCAAATATGTAGTTGATTTCGAAATAGAAATCATGTTTTTGAGGAGGACACTCTCCCACAGCCCTTAGGGCAAGGGTTGTAAGTTATGCCCTGGGGGTATATAAGGTTTCTATAGAAAGCTTTGTTGTAGGAACTTCAAAAAGGACTCATTCGATTGGAAAATCAAAGAGCTAGTGCCATTTTTAATAGTCGAAAGTGATTGGAGGACAACTAGCCCCCCTCTCGCGCCCACCCTCTCGCGTCCAATCAAAATTTTGAGATAGCCATCTTGCTCAACGTAGTTGAAAATTCAGGAAATTAGTTTTTTCAGGATTAGCCCCCCCCCCCCACAGCCCTCAGAGCAAAAGTTGTAAGTTATGCCCTAGGGGCATATAAGGTTCTTATAAAAAGCGTTGTGGTAGACATTTCAGAAAGGGCTCATTCGATTCGAAACTTAAATGGCTAGTTCCCTTTTTAATAGTTGAGAGTGATTGGAAGGCAACTAAAACCCCTTCCACGCCCACCATTTCCCCAAACACATCCAATCAAAATTTTGATATAGCCATTTTGTTCGACGTAGTTGAAAGTTCTGGAAATTATATGTTTGAGCAGGACACTCCCCCCATAGTAATAATAATAATTTATTTATAGCCCTCTTTTATACAAAACAAGCGGAGTAAAGTTCACTAAAAATGGGGGAAAAAATCAAATACACAGAAACAAAGACAACTTAAACCTTAATCACTGACAAAAACACACGGATAATATTATGGTTTGGGCCTAGGGACACAAAAGCGTGTCTTGTTAAATTATTACTAACTAATTCAAACGACTGGATAATGTCGGTAGGAACATGCTTCGCAATAATACGTGTAACGATATGAAGCAGGAAGGTACAGTAAAAATTTGCAATATCTAAAATAAGCGATACGGATCTGGCGCAAATCATTCTTATTCAATAACGAATACATTCCATTTAAAAACAAGACAGAATGGTCACAATATGTGGCTAAATATGGTCACAATATGTGGCTAATATGGTCACATTTTAGCTAAAGCTCGGCATTAATATTTTCCACGGTTGGGTACAATTTTCGCATATCCGATCTTCAACTTTTCTTTAAAATCTCTCAGAGCTTGAAGTCGCAAAAAAGTGAGTGTAGAATAAATACTAATTCCTAACCACCGTAAACTCGTAACATTGCGAATTACTGAGGATCCACAGGACAAATTATGAGCTGATGATTTGGGATTGAAAACTAAATATTGGCATTTATCAACATTCATAACCAGACCAACATCCCGAAACATCATAGAAATACGTTGCACCGATAATGCCAAAATAGACTTGGTTCGGCTTAAAACTAGCAGGTCGTCTGCATACGCAATATAAGACACATCAGATAAATTATAAAAATACGAAGGCTTGATTCCTATTAACACATTTTGAATGCAAGCATTAAATAGATAAAGTGACAGCACCCCACCCCACCCTGTCGTACTCCAGATTGAACTGGTATATTACCGCAGTACCCTCTACCAGATTTTAAACGAAGAAACGAATTACTGTACCAAAATTTAAGTACATGTATGACAGAAGGGTTCACTCCAAACTCTGACAAAGAGTGCCACATTTGTGCATGACAAATACTATCGAAGGCTTTAGACAAATCCAAAGCGTATATATGTAATTCATAACCTTTAGATTGGGCATCATAAAGAGTTGAAGATAAGACCTTATGCGCATCCTTATGCACAGTCTTCAGCGCAAGGGTTATAAGTTATGTCCTGGGGGCATATATGGTTCTTATGGACAGAATGCTCGTATAAACTTTAGAGAGGGCTCATTTGATTCGAAATTGAAAGTTCTAGTTCACTTTTTAAGCGTCAAAAGATATCTGAGGGAAACCAGCCCCCCCAACCCCTTTTTTCCAAAATGCATCCGATATAAATTTTGAGATAGCTATTTTGTCAAAAATAGTTCAAAGATCATGTAACGAAAATTCCGGTGTCGAAACAACCCCCCAGGGCCCGGGGGCAGGCGTTGTAAGTTATGTCCTGGGGGCATATATGAGTCTTATGGAGGGCATACTCGTATGAACATCAAAGAGGGCTCATATGATCGAAAATTGAAAGTTCTAGTTCACTTTTTAAGAGTTAAAAGAGATTGGAGGGCACCTAGCCCCCCTCCCCCACCTCCACGCCCTTTTTTCCTCAAACACATCCGATAAGAACTTTGAGATAGCCATTTTTTTAAAAAGTTCAAAGACCATATAATGAATACTCCGGGATCGACACAGCCCCCTAGGGCCCGAGGGCAGGCGTTGTAAGTTATGCCCTAGGGGAATATATGGTTCTTATTGAAGGGATGCTCGTAAAAACCTCAGAGAGGGCTCATTTGATTGGAAATTGAAAATTCTAGTTCAGTTTTTTAGAGTCAAAAGAGACTGAAGGGCAACTAGCCGCCCCCTTTTCCTCCAAATGCATCCAATAAAAAATTTGTGATAGCCATTAAGTTAAAAATTGCTCAAAAGTCAGATAACAAAAACTCAGGCATTGTCAAAACCACCCAGGGCCCGAGGCAGGCATTTTAAGTTATGCCCTGGGGCATATATGGTTCTTATGAAAGGGATGCTCGTATAAACTTCAGAGAGAGCTTATTTGATTGGAAATTCAAATTTCGAGCTCATCTTTTAATAGTCAAAAGAGATCCGATGGCAGCTAAACCCCCCCCCCCTCAACACCTTCTTTTTCCAAACCCATCTGATGTAAATTTTGCGATAGACATTTTGTGAAAAATAGTTCAAAGGTCGGATAAAAAAGCTCCGGTGTCAATACAACTCCCCAGGGCCCAGGGGAGCGTTCTAAGTTATGCCCTAAGGGCATGTATGGTTCTTATGAAATGGATTCTCGTATAAACTTCATGGAGGGCTCATTTGATTGGAAATTGAAAGTTCTAGTTCCCTTTTTAAGAGACAAGAGATTTAAGGGCAACTAGCCCCCTCCACGCCCTTTTTCCCCAAACCCATCCGCTAAAAATCTTGAGATAGCCAGTTTTTTGAAAATTGTTCAAAAATTAGATAATAAAAACTCCCCCTAGGGCCCGGGGATAGGCGTTGTAAGTGTTGACCTGGAGGCTTATGTTTCTTATGAAAGGGATGCTCGTATAAACTTCAGAGAGGGCTCATTTGATTGAAAATTGAAATTTCTAGTTAAATTTTTAAGGGTCAAAAGATATCTATTATAAATTTTTATAACAGCCACTTCATTGAAAATAGTTGAAAGGTCAGATACGAAAAATTCCTGCGTCGACACCCCCAAGGACCCGGAGGCAGGCGTTATGAGTAGTGCTCTAGGGGCATATATAGTTCTTATGGAAGGGACGCTCGTATAAACTTCGGATAGGGCTCATTTGATTGGAAATTGAAAGTTCTTGTTCATTTTTTAAGAGTCAAAAGAGGTGGAAGGGCAACTAGCCATCCCCCACTCCACGCCCTAAATACATCAGATAAAAATTTTGAGATAGATATTTTGTTAGAAATAGTTCAAAGATCATGTAACAAAAACTCCTTTACGTATGGCCATTTCGTTAAAAATAGTTCAAAGTTCAGATAAGAAAAACTCCTTTGTCGACAAAAATCCCTCAGGGCCCGGGTCAGGCGTTGTAAGTATTTCTCTGGGGGCATGTATGGTTCGTATGGAAGGTATGCTCGTATAAACTTCGGAGAGGGCTCATATTATTGGAAATTGAAAGTTCTCATTCACTTTTTAAGAGTCAAAAGAGATCGGAGGGCAACTAGCCCCCCTCTCCACAACCTATTTTCCTCAAACCCAACCGATAAGAACTTTGAGAGAGCCATTTTTTCAAAATAGTTCAAAGGTCAGATAACAAAACTCCGGTGTCGACATAACCCCCCAGGGCCCGGGGGAAGGCATTGTAAGCTCTGGTCCTGGGGTCATATGTGTTTCTTATGAAAGGGATGCTCGTATAAACTTCAGAGAGGGTTCATTTTAATGGAAATTAAAATTTGTAGTTCATTTTCTCAGAGTGAAAAGATCGGAGAGCAACTAGCCCCTCCCGCCCTCCACGCCTTTGGGTTTATCGGATGGATAAACCAACCCGATAAAAATTTAAGGTGACCATTTTGTTAAAAATAGTACAACCATCAGATATTAAAACTCCAGGGTCATTAAAACCCCCAGGACCCAGGGAAAGGCGTTGTGAATTATACTCTGGGGATATATATGGTTCTAATAGAAGGGATGCTCGTTTAAACTTCAGAGAGGGCTAATTTGATTGAAAATAGAAAGTTCTAGTTCACTTTTAAGGAGTCAAAAGAGACCGAAGGTCAATTAACCCCCTCCCCCCACGCCCTTTTTCCCCAAACCCATCCGATAAAACCTTTGAGATAGCCAGTTTGTTAAAAATAGTTCAAACATCAGATAATAAAAACTCCGATGTTGACACAAACCCATTTTTTACTTCGACATTGTTGCTTTGATACCAGTTTTGATACTTTGATGAACATTTTTTTTTTTTTAAAGATTGATTTTGAAATAAGCAATTTTTAAAAAATTGAAACATTTTGCCATCAAAAACGAACAAAAATTAATTAAAAAGGCTTTCCGAAAAATAAGTTTTTCAAAGAAAAGAAAAGGCCATTTTAAACTTAAGCACGGCAGATAAAAATACCTGTTACAATTCAAACTTAAAACGACCAGAAATTACTATTACCGATTAAATGAAAGCCAAAACGAACAAAAATTAAATAAACAGTTATAGCAAAAAAAAATGCAACAAGTAATAATATGAATGAATAAATAGATCTTAAAGCGAGTAGTGCTTAGATTGAATATGAAAATCAAGCTTAAAACGAAAAAAAATATTTTCCTATTCAAGTATAAATGAAACTTAAAACTAACAGAAATTAAATAAACAGTCAATGCAAACAAACATACAATAAATATTAATGTGAATTAATAAATAAGACTTAAAACGAGTGAAACTTAAATTGAATATGCAAATCAAGCTTGAAACGAACAAAAATCACTACAAACAAGAGTTTGGGTATCACCTCCTTCTCTCACTGTAAAAGTCTAAAACCTACTGCGTCATTTGCGCTTTATTGAAAACTATATGCGTCTTGAACAGTCTTGGAAAGTATAAACAACATCAAATTGAATATTTGATGTACAATGATATTAATTTTTGAAAGATCCGTCAGTTCAAGAATTTATTTCACTGTAATTTTATTTTTATTTTCAATTCTGTAAGAACTGGAAAAGAAAACATTTGTAATATAATTCGTTTTCAGTTAAGCGCCAATGACGCAGTAGGCTTTTGGTTTTTATTTACAGTTAAGGAAGGAGGCAGTATCCAAACATTTGTTTGTAGTGAAACTATATTCGTCTTTAACAACTTCAAAAGAGCTAATAAATTAAACTGAATATTTGATGTAAAATGATATTAATTGCTGAAAGCTCATCAGTTCAAAATGTTACTATAATTTTAATGCTTATTTTTAATATTAAGTACTAAAGAAAACATTTGTCATAAAATTGGTTTTCAGTAAAGCGCCAATGACGCAGTAGGTTTTAAACTTTCTTTCTCATTGCTTACTCAATTTCTCGCGTGGAGATGTTAAGGGTAAGTGTCCGGGGTACATTTTCACCAGGGTTGAATTGTCTAGAGGACATATCCGTGAGGAGGAGGGATTTTTCCGTGGAGGTAGAGTCAAATATCCTGGAATTATTTAAAAACCGATCTGAAATCAGAAAAAAAAAACTTTTTTCAACTGAAAGTAAGGAGCAAAATTAAAACTTAATGTGAACAGAAATTATTACGTATATGAAGGGGGTTGCCACCTCCTGAATACCTTGCTTTTTATGCAAAAGTTTGAATTTTGTCCCAATTCTTTAAGAAGGACTCCTGAAACACAATGTCAGTTTAATTATTTTGGCAATAAAAATCTTGCTTAACAGTACTAATAAACTTTAGCATAAAATGAACCGAGTTCAATTTAAGGTGATTAAACGGAGCAAATTTTTTCTTTTAAGTCCAGGAGAAGGCAGTCCCTAAAAATGTTCCATCATGCCTGCTATGACAGCTCAAAGAAAGTATTATTTGAGTAATTTTGCATCTTTGGGAGTTCCTTACGGTGCTACCCGCTTTCGTTGATAAAATCATAGGCAGCGCAATCGCGCTGCCTAAGAAAAGAACGATATTGGCACAATGTATTATTTATTTATTTTTTTTTCTTTAGACCAGGGCATTTCGTATCGAAGGAGTTGCCGTAGAAACTTTGAAAAGGGCTCATTCGATTGGAAATTGGAGTGGCTTGTGCCCTTTTCAATAGCCGAAAGTGAATGGAGGGAAACTAGTCCCCCTCCCACGCCCACCCTCCCATTTGCCCATTGTGTTTAAAATCTAAATGTTGCCTTAAGATTAAATCAAAATGCACTGTGTTAATGCTAATTCCCAATAAGGCATCTCAGCAGTATCTCAAGAACGACTGAGGGTATTATGTTCAAACTTTCGGGGCTAACTTCTGCTCTTAAAGTTTAACCAAATCAAAATAGTGTAAGTGTATCCAAGCTATCACAGAAAGTAAACAGATTTTTTTTGGCGAATGGTATCAAGTTTTCTATTTCAGGTCAACTAGAGAAGGTATTGTTTTTGTCCAGATTTTTAAAAGGGTGTATGTTGTTAAAAATTTCTGAAAATTTTTCTCCAGCATACAAATAGCAGGCCAAACTATAAAGTCTTGAAAAACGAAAAGATTTAAAGTATTATTTTCTTTTTGTCTGGAAAGACTATGTCAATATAAAACGAACAGAAATAAATAAAAAGAACTTTTTCCACAAAATAAGTTTTTCAAAGAAAAGTAAAGAACTCCATTAAACCAAAAATGAGCAAAAATAAAATCAAATAATCTACCAAGCATGAAACTACCACAAATCAGCATCGATAAATAAATGAAACAAAAACGAACAGAAATTACAATAAATAACCCAGTCAAACTGAAAACGAGCCGAAAAGCCCCAAAACATGTTTAGGGCTCAAAATTCCTATGCCTTCCCAAGGCCAGAACATAATTTGCACTTTACTGAAAAGAATACAAATGAATGTGAATCGTCATTTTAATATACATATACTGATATTTAGTAATCAAAATGCTAATATTATTTGATTTATTAAAGTTATAAAAGTAAAAACATTTTTTCCAGTAAAATGCAAATTATGTTCTGGCCTTGGGAAGGCATAGGGGGGACGTAAAAATTCATAGTTTTTTCATTCAAATCTCATTTTCAAACCAAGATTCTCAATAGGCATCGATTATGGCTGGTCCCTTTAGAGAATTCGCTAATAGGCCCTTTGTTTTTGTGACTATCAGCTGACATCGAGGCTCACAAAATGATTTTGATCCCCATCCTCTTAACGGGATGAATAATAAAAGCTCCTTGTTACATAAAACCCTTTGGATCACCTTCAGTGACGTGGCTGAGATCAGATCAGTGTCCGGATATCAGCCCCATGAACACCAAGGCCAGTGGTCGACCATGGGGCCATCCCGTAACGAAAGTCGAACCTTAATATCAAGAAGAGTAATAAAAAAAATCAAAATAATAGCAATAATAATAATAATAATTATAATAGAATAGCAATAACATATCGTATAATGACAAACTTGGCTAATTAACAGGGACCTCTCTAAACAAAATCAGTACATAAAAAAATTCATTGTTTACTTGCTAACTTCGTCAATATAAACTCAGGATTCATTGTAGTACTACTACTGCTAATAACAACCCATTGCAGCACCAAGTCGCCTGCGGCAGACATAGCTACGCTGCATCTCCACGCCAATCTATTCGTAGCTTCACTCTTTATTCCCTTTTATGAAGTTACAAAGGCTATAGCCCCAGACCCCCAAAACACGCAAAAATAATTTCTTCATTCTTTTTATTTGTCCTACTTTCCCTATGGCTGATCAAGTTTACATATGGGATAGGGGGAGAGGGTATTGTCCACAGGGGTAATTTTCTGGGGAAAGCGTTCAAAGGGATTTTCTTTTGGGGAGGGGGAATTGTCCGTGGTGAATTTGCCAGAAACTAGTTCAGAATCCTTTACATCCTCTCTTACAAACAATTCCCACTCTATTTGGGAACAACCTGCTCTTCATTTGGCTTCTTTGGTAATCCGCCATTTTTAGGCCGCACAACGTGGCCTTGACATATTCACCTTTCTTTCTTTATAGCCCTGGGTGTGATTATACCCTTGAGTCAAGGGCGGATCCAGGATTTTTTTTTCCGGGGGGGGGGGGTTGCTAATTTTTGACTCAGTTTTCGACTAATTTTACTGATTTTTACCAAGGTTTTACTAATTTTCGACTTATTTTCGACTCGGTCAAAAATTTCGGAGGGGGGTTCAAACCGGGCAACCCCCCTCCCCTGGATACGGCCATGCCTTGAGTGATAAATAAAAATGACCAAATCGAATTAATAATGCGAGAGTTTGTCCACTTTCAGCCGAATGGTATATATCTGGAAGTGACATTTGTTCTTTCACATGTAGCAGACTTCGATTACACGTGGTTTGCGCAATATTTTAAAATAGACAGCCCACGGAGGGAATGGAATCAAAATAATGCCTGGTTTCAGGGTTAAATTTATTACATCCTTATATAAAATTTTAGGCACTAGTGCATTAGATGGTCACTTATATATACTAATGACAGACGAAACCCGCCAGACTGGTTATTTCAAGAGACCGCTATAAAAAAATGGAATGCAAAGAGTAGTTTTCATTGCGTTTACGATATTTAAACTGTTGTTTTTTGGTGTTTAGCGGGGGTACCTAGGTTTGGGGGGTATCTAGGGGGGTACGTATTTAATGTATGCTATGCTTTACCCCCACCCCCATCCCTAATGTGCCAATATATAGCCCAAATTTGTTTCTAAACTATTACATATTCATCCATTTTTATTTTATTTCATTAGCATTAACCAAACTTGACTTTTTAGAAGTGACCATCTAATGCACCAGTACCAAATTTTATGTCAAGTTTTAATTCATAGATTAATGAATAATTGAACTGTAAGTGCAGGGGCGTAATTTGCTATGGGCAGTCGGCAACTGCCCCCTCCAGACCCAATTTTGCCCATCCCCCAGATCTTTGCCTGCCCCAGCTTAAATTTAGTTTCTGCAAAAAAAAACTTGTCAAAATTAAGATAAGCATGCGTAATTCAAGTATCCAGAGAAACACGTCAGTTTTCTTTAGTATATCTTTGCCTTTATGGTAATATATGACTCATTTTTCAGCTTCCACTCTCATTTTTACTTGATTTGTGAAAATTGGCTCCCCCCCCCCCAGGATTTTGACGAAATTACGTCACTGTTAAAATGTATTATTATGATGTGCTGACCCTCTGTATTAATCTTTAGTCAAAATTGGTCAGCTGCGCCGAAAACGAGCATCGAGCTTTTTTTGAGCATTCAGAAGCCTCAAAAATTTGAGACAAATAGTAAAATAAGTTTTCAAACATCTTATTAAGGTAAAAGCTCTGTCAATCCACTCATAACGAATTTGAAAGCTTTAAATACTAAAACACAGACTAGAAGCAAAAATCATTGACATTGGCCCCCGCCTAAATTTCGAGAAACACCTTTTTGTTGGTATTTGCAGCGACCAAATCGAAAAGAGCTGTAAAACTGCTCCTACTAGAAATTGAAAAATACGTTTTAATCCCCTCTCTTTGCGCGCCACTGGTCACTGGGTTACTCGTCCATTATTGGCCCCGCGAACGCCTCTAAATATATTTATTCGTTATTTATGTATTGAATCAGGACAGAAGCCAAGGCTGTATCCAGGGGGGGGGTTACCCGGTTTGAACCCCCCCGAAATGTTTGGTTGACTCGTAAAAACGTAACAAAAATGGACACATTTACATATGCGTTTTTTGAGGTTTTTGTGTACCCCCCCCCCTAAAAAAATTAGTACCCCTCCCCCGAAAAAAATCCTGGGTGCGCTTCTGACAGAAACTAGTAAATTTATTTACTTTAAATTTCCAAATAAAGGCTAATAAATAGTTTCAGAAAATCTCAGATCGAATCCAAAAATTAAACCTTCATTTATAATATACCTTTTAATAAATCTAAATTAGGATTATAAGCTTACTTTGAACTTGTCTGGTTCTGCTGGGTAAGTTGCTCATGTTTATTCGAACTATTTAATTTCCTTTTTTCTTTAGAATGGGGAGCAATTTTTAAAGCATATGGCAACAAAGCCTATATTTCGGTGCTACTCAGTTTTTCTTATGCAGGGTGAGGGGTAGAATTTTTAATAATTCAGAAAATAAGCCGAACTCTGTACTTAAACATTTCTATACAGCACAAACCAATTCATTTGCCATCGGATAGAGTGTTAGTGTCATCGGCTTAGGCTTCTAGATTTTGATTTCACAACGAGGGAACACCTAGTCAATTTTTTAACGCCAGCAAAAGTATTAAAGCGTTTACGGAGCGAGGGGAACTACTGTTATTATCATCGTATCCAAAACAAAAAAGTGAAAATGGCACTTCTTTCAAAAATGATTATGAAGTTAGAAAGACCCCAAACTATTTGTAGAATTTTATACACTAATTGCAGGTATGTGTCTTCTTCATAGGAGGTCGGGGAGACGGACTATGATTGGGAGCTGGGGATAAGCAATGTTTCGACAGTGTTGTCACTCAGACGCATTAGTATCACTTGGGTACTTCTTGAGGTGGTTGCGCATTGACTTATTTAAATCAACGAACTTTATTTGATAATTTTATTTGACGAATTTTATTTGATAATTGTATCTATACAGCATCCTATACTAGGCATTTGGTAACATTGTGCTTCAGATCATTGTGCATTTGGTAACATTGTGCTTTACTAGCTCAAGAACTACCGAATATATATGAATTCATATATTATATTTTTAACAAGTATATGTGTATGTATATAAAAAAAATTATTGTTTGTACGCATGTATTTGTATATATGGTATGTATTATACGTATAACATTTCACACAGCATATGTTATATCTGTAAAAACAGAATTAAAATGGTAAATTTGTTAATAATAACATACGTAATTAATTTATATGTTACATAATTAATATATTAATTTATATTAATGAATATATTATTATAGAGTTAGTTTAGTATATACTATAAACAAAAACATCTCAGGTTATCCAGGTATAGACTGTTATTTATGTAGACTTTTCTTGTCCAGATCTTTCAACAAAAAGGCGTTCCCCATTAGAACGTTAAAAATCCTTTTTTAGCTCGAATTAGATTATGCAAATGGGGAATACGCCCAATAACTTTTATCACGATGATATGACCTCATAATTTTCAAAATGTAGTACAAGTTGATGGAGTGTCGCTAAATACGGTCTCATGGGAATGGCAAAAACAGATTAACCAAATAGAAAATGTTAAACATAGCACTAACTAATCTAGAACATAAAAAGATGAAGAAGATATTTTTACTCTTCGTCTGTGGGATAAAAAAAAAATCGGCACAAAATCTATAATACATCTTCTAAAAATATACACGGCAACTCTTATAATTTGTAACTTGACTCATTGATGTTTAGATTACCCAAAAGAATGTGAATTAAGCCTTGTTTTCACTTGGAGTTCTACGAACAAAACGGATATTTTGTCATCCAATAAAATCACGACAACTTTTTTTTCAAGACAGCATCACAAAGTCCGTTTTTCAATAGGCGTTGTGTCCATAAAATGTAATGAAACGGAGAGTGTTACCACCCGGTCAAAATTCAGTTTACTTATCTCGCAAGATCTTTTTTTACTAAATTTTATTAACTCTCAAGGACATTTTTGTGCGTATCCTAGCAAAAAAAACATTTTTTTTTCTAGCGAAACGTAGATGACCATCAAACGAGTACTTGACCAATGCCAAGGAATTTTATAAAACTATAAATATAACTATACAATAAAGGTATAACTATAAAAATAAAGGTAAAACTATAAAAATAAAGGGTAGGCTTTCCTACCCAAAATTTACGGAATCATGGCTTCCAGATTCAGAGGTCGGCATCAGCTTCTACGTTTCCGGTATTTTCAGGTACAATAGGCGAATAAAAAAAAAAAATATCGGAGGATCTGTGAACCCATCAGAAGGGAAATTCAGACCTTACAAACACAATATTATATTCTGGTTCCCAGATTCTCAGAGATTTTTTTGGATTTCTTCTGTCTTTCTGTATTTTTTTCTGGATAGTATGATTAAAAATTTAAGAAACCTGTAAGTTCAAAAAACCCTTTTTTTCGGATTATTTGGATGTACTACTGGACAGGCTTCGTATTCCAGATGCAGTGTATGCAAGACGTCAAACAGCCCGGATGGTGGAAATTCTGGTGGTGATCATAGAGCTATAAGACAGTCTAGAGAATAGTAACACTATGACTTACCTGTTATACGTATACTATGTACGTATACGTATATATACCTATGCGTATACTATGACTTAACTGTTATGAGAGTCTGGGAAATTTTCCTGAAATCAAATTAAGGGGTCATGCCAGTCCTGATTTTAAATAGTTGCTTTTCAAAGCCGGTATCAAACAGTTCGTGGTAACAAACTGTAAGTAAGGAGCGACCCGGCTCAATGGTAACCGAAACTCTAAAAAACGGAATTTTGGTACCAATAGATACATCAAAAGAATCAGATTTTAATTCTGATTTCAAAAATATAAGTTTCATCAAGTTTAATCTTACCCATCAAAAGTTACGCGCCTGAGAAAATTTGGCTGATTTTCGAAAAAAGGGGGAAAGACCCCCTAAAAGTTATAGAACCTTAATAAAATTCACACCATCATATTCAGCGTATCAGATAAGCCTACTGCAGAGGTTTCAAGCTCCTATCTACACAAATGTGGAATTTTGCATTTTTTGCCAGAAGAAACATCACGGGTGCGTGTTTATTTGTTTTTTTTTCTTTTCCCCAGGGGTAATCGTATTTACCCAGTCGTCCTAGAATATCGTAAGAGGGCTCATTGGAACGGAAATCAAAAGTTCTAGTGCCCTTTTTAAGTGACCAAAAAAAA
>JAQQPU010019778.1:0-16093 GCA_029168905.1 Artemia sp. Kazakhstan ARC1039
TTTGACCTTTTAAAGCCTTTTACTTATAAGAAAAAAATATAATCATTTGTTGTCCTTATTCTGTTCAATAGTCATGAAGAAAAGGGAATTGCGTTGTAAATAGGTTCTACCCCTTCCTTAATGGCACGATAAGGCACGATCGTAGATGTGATGAAAATAGAACAAGCACCGCAAAAGATAAAATAGTATTAATCATTAATGACTAAAGAACAGAAACTGCCTTTAGATGATAATCTTCTGTCGATCAATGGTTTATACAATTTCCTTGGTCACTCACTCATTCAATAGAGTGGTAGCCTAAAATTCCATTGATTTTGTATTGCTGTATACTGACTATATTCTTAATTTTGTGTTTTTTTTTGTTCTTGTCTGTTATGATTTATCATAAAAAATTATGGTTTTAAAAAATAGAGTTGTGACTACTATAACCCCATTTTGGGGGCATAAACAAATTTTAACAACCTCGTCATACATTTCATTGTCGATAATACCGGCTTCATGGACTGCATCTGTTGGTAAACCCATGATGGCAGCAGTAACATTTGCTGATGCTTTGTTTTTCATCAATTCATATTTATATTCCTTGGTGATATTGCCTTTCAAAGCCGTTTTTATTTTACCTGCGGTTTCATTGTCTATCACGACATTATGTTTGCATAGGGTGCAGTTTTGACACATGGATATGATGTGACTTATGATACTATTACAGCGGTATGCCTGTATTCTTCTTCCTGTCTTCTTTTGAATGGTAATGTCAGAAAGATGGTAATAGGATGTATCAACAGGTAATGTGTTAGCAGCAACTATAGCAAGAATGTTACTTTCGCATATCCAGCAGTTTGACGGTAAAAATTCTTGGGTACTCCAAAGTAATTTAACTCCTTGGTGTCATGAAACTGTACATATACATTTCCAATAAGATCGTCATTAACACATATCTCATAATTCAAATATTTCTCTTTCTCAGCATTAAATGCTACGATAACTTTATTATGTGCACACACTTTCTTGAAATACTTCCCCTTCATCTTTTCCATGATGGTGCTACTAAAGTTTGCACGGGGTTTGTTTTTTATCAAATCATCTTTAATCTATATGCTGATAATGTTTGCTAGTGCTCTTTTTATTTTACTTGCAGTTTCATTGTCTGTTACGACATTATTTTTATATCGGTTGCAGTTTTGACACTTGAATAATATATGGCTTATGATTTTGATGCTGGAGTACGCCTGTCTTCTTCTTGTCTTCTTTTGAATGTTAATACCAGAAAGATGGAGATATGAACTATCAAAGGGAAATGTATTACCAGCAAAGATAGCAAGAAGTTGACCTTTGTCGTCAACTAAAATTTTTAGACTAGCACTCTCTTTGAGCAGTATCATCTTTGGAAATTTCATTCTTCTATATCCACCTACAGTAATGTTGAATATTTTCGGTATTCCAAAGGAATTTAACTCCTTAGTGTCGTGAAAACGCACACATACATTTCCAATAAGATTGTCTTTAGCACTTGTTTCATAATTCAAATATTTCTCGTTGTCAGCATTCAATATGACGATAACTTTATCATGTGTACAAAATTTCTTGGAATATTTCAATCTCTCTTTTTAAAATATGATCTAGATATTTACGCTTCCAATTTACAAATGATACTGATCGAAAACTTATGATAAACTAACTAATTTCGATGATCAACCATAGATTACCACTGAGGCAGCCGCAAGCAAGATCTTGAAATTGGTGGAACTTGGAGTGGAATTGGCTGAACAGGAATTGTGGTATCGCAAGGTGTGATAGTGTAGGGGTGTTTTGTGGAGCATCATGATAGGGTTTGCTTGCGAAAACTTGAATCAATAGGTTGGAGCATACTTTTTAACAACAAATGTCTGAAAAGTGTCTTAGGAATGATGATGTAAAGTCGGAGGGTGCTGCAGAGCAGTAATAGTGCGGCACTGTGGCGTGAATTGCCTGGAGCATCATGCTCTAGCAATGAAATGCTAGGTTCCCGCTGTTCAAATAAGTGTTCAATTTAAATTCACAATCTTATTTTCGGAGGGAAAAGGTTGAAAACGTCCTGTGGGTGATTAGTGGACGATGCCACGTGGATGATTGAGGGGCAGGTGTGTAAAGCTGTGATGGTGTAGGGGTGTTTTGTGGAGCACTATGATAGGGTTTGCTTGCGAAAACTTGAATCAATGGGTTGAAGCATACATTGTAACAAGAAATGTCTGAAGTGTCTTAGGAATGATGAAGGGGGTGTCAAAGGGTGCCTCAGAGCAGTAATAGGGTGGCTCTGTGGCATGAACTGCATGGAGTATTTTGTTCTAGTAATGACATTCCGAGTTCCAGCTGTTCAAATAATAAAAAACAATTTTAGTTTAGATTCACAGAGTTGAGAATGTCCTATGGGTGATGAGTGGGGGGTGAGATGCGGATGACGGAAGGGTAGGTGTGTATAGTTCTGATGGTGTGGATGTATTTTAGGAGTCATCATGATAGGGTTAGCTTGCAAAAACTTGAATCGTCGGATTGAATATTTAATTTTAACAAGAAATGTCTGAGAGTAACCTAGGATTGATTATTTAATAATGTTGTAAATTTGTTTTAATTAACATAAATTTTATTTACAAAGGTCTGTATTTTTTAGATTTATTGTTTAGGATGAATCTTCAATACATAATCGTTTACACAATTTAAGCATCTTGTAGTCCCCTTTCCCCTTTATTACTAAAAATACATTAAGAGCAAGCCGCAGTATTATTTGGTATCACTCCCAAAAAAAGTATTACTTAATGAATAGGTGTAATTTCTACAAATAGATTTTCCCTCTCCATGTCAATTATTGCAGGTGTATAAAATACATAATCGTCCTTCTAGCATGCGTGAAAAATGGGAAACTCTTCTTGCGCGCAATAGGCTATTTTTAGAATATGTTAGCCAGAACTAAATATTGAAAATAGCCTGTAGGACCTGGTGCCTGGGGTGTTATTCTATTGTATGGAAATTGATCTTTCGGGTCCTGACGAGGACAAAGAACTAAAAAAAATTCTTGAAAGAAAGAAAAAAGACTTGAAATAAAAAAAAGAAAATCTTTGAAAGAAAAAAAAAGAAACGCCTTGAACATTTCGACGAAAAATAGAATCTCAAAAATGTATTATGTGGCAGTTATGTGTGCACTGCCATTGCGTCAGATGCACGCTATCATCAGGCGCAGCACCCACGTGTGTGCCGTTATTACATAAGGCCCCCGTGTGCACCATCATTACACAACACCCACGTTTCCACCGTCAATACGCCACATGTGTGTTGTCATTACACAACACCCACGTGTGCATCATCATTTATTTCCAAGTTATTTCCGATAAATCCACGTACGATAGCATTACCCTTAACTTCAGTTACGTAGGTTAAAATTCTCTATGATATAACATGAGACGCGTGATTGCGTCATCCATATTACACTTGACCATTTAAAGCACGGGCTGGTTGTATACCATAGCGTCAAGAGAATCCAGGGGGGTGTGTCTCCTCAAAATAAAAATATTGTCGCAACACCTTCTCAAGGAAACAGGGGTGTGTCTTATGACGTAACACCTGGTCACGGGAACAGGGATGCTCTTGAAACCGGGGACCGCTTGAAACCGGGATCGCTTGAATCCTTGACAGCTTGTATTCGGGGCTACTGACCACTTGAACATTAAATGGCTATACTACTGCTGTCCGGAGGGAATTTAACGTGGGGGGGGGGTGCACTTTACGTTGGATGAAATTTCCACAGAGGAGTTTTCCTTGAGGGGGACGGGTATATTTCATAGAGGGTGAGCCAGATTTACTGGCATTATTTGAAAAATGAACAGACATTATTCCATATATGAAGGGTTGCCCCCTCCTCAATACCTTCCTCTTTACGCTAAAGTTTACCTTTCTATCCCAATACTTTAAGAGAGTTTACTGAAAAACGGGGGCCGTTTATTAGAATAGGATACTTTTTTAAATCTGCTATCAGTTTTATTGTAAAGAGCAAGGCATTGAGGAGTGGGGCAACTCTTCATATATGGAATAAATCTGCAGAAATTGATATGCAAATTTTGTTTTAATTTTTCATGTACAGTGGATCAAATTCGAACCTCCATTAGTTGAAAAACGTTAAGGAATTAAATAAAAAAACGAGTTTTTTTTAACTGAAAGTAAGGAGTGGCATTAAAACTTAAAACGAATAGAAAGTATTCCGTATAGGAAAGGGGCTGTTCCCTCCTCAACGTCTCGCTCTTAACGTTAAAGTTTGTGTTGTTTTAAAAAATAGAGTTTCGACAAAAAGAGTCGAACTTTAGCGTAAAGAGCGAGTCGTTAAGGAGGGGACAGTCCCTTTCCTTTACGGATTAATTTCTATTCGTTTTAAGTGCTAATGTCGCTCCTTACTTTCAGTTTAAAAAAAACTTGTTTTTTATTTATTTAATCAATAAGCGAAGAACGTTCTTTAGTTAATTGCATCAGACCAATTTACCTTTTGTGTTGTTTTAGAAAATAGAGTTTCGACAAAAAGAGTCGAACTTTAGCGTAAAGAGCGAATCGTTGAGGAGGGTACAGTCCCTTTTCTTTACGGGATAATTTCTGTTCGTTTTGAGTGTTAATGTCGCTCCATACTTTCAGTTTAAAAAAAACCTGTTTTTTTTATTTATTTAATCAATAAGCGAAGAACGTTCTTTAGTTAATTGCATCAGACCGATTTACCTTCAGGACTTCTCTTTCTCCGTTATAAAGCTATGGTCAGGGTCGTTACTAGCCGAAATGTTTGGGGGGGGGAGAAATGAATTTTATCAGATGGCTGGTCATTTTTGCCGATAGTTTTCTTTCAATAATTAGCATAATGTCCGTTTACGTAAAATCCAGTAAAAAATCCCTTTACATAAAAATCCGTTTACGTAGAATATGATACGTAAAATCACTGCACGAGTTGGTAAAACCGCTGCGTTTACCAACCTAGATTAAGATTATGGTAAGTTTACGACACTATTTTTATGCTTTTTATTTAACTAAATGGGAAATTGTGGCACTATCTGTAAAATCACAACAGGATTCGGCAAAACTGTTGCGTTTACCGACCAGGTTTAAGATTTCGGTAAATGACATGGTCGGTTTTTTCGTGGTTATTATTTAATCGATGTTTTTTTTACCAAGTGACCAAAAAAATTGAGGTTGGGGGGCTCTCCCTCCCCCCCTCAATACGTGACGGCCCTGGCTATGGTTACCCGACTTTTTTATCCATAACAACTTTGTATAACCAAAATATTACTGCAAATACGAGCCAAAGCTTGCATTGAACATAAATTTTGTAACATGCTCCTTATTTCAATTGTATCATCTGCAACAAAAAAGAAATCCTCAAGTTATTAATAAAAATGCGCCTTCATTTGCCTGCAGCAGATCAACTTACCTTCAGGATGCTCATTACCTTAACTCCTGTTATAAAGTTACGGTTTTACACTTTGCCCAAGAGTGACGCTCACCCTCAAACTCATTATAAGAAAAATATAAGGGCTTGTTTCCTGTCTCCGGCGATTCCAATTCATTTCCAAGGATTATGTCATATCCATGACAGTGTTTAGTACAACGGCTGATATTGTGAATGAAGCAAGGGATATGCCACGACGGAAGCAGAATAAACCAAGGGCTGTTAAGAGTAAGTAATTAATACTAAGTGGGAAGCAGTGTAGTGAATCAAAGGGGCTGGAAACCCTTACTAAATTACAACAAATACATAACTATCATGGAGTGTTTTAAATCAATTCATGTGAAAATTAGATCAATTTGTAACCGAACTGGCAACTTCAAATAAAGAGACTTCATATATGGCAGTCAATAACTTGAAGGCACGTGATCTTTTATTTAAGCAGCCAGGCCTTTGATTACACTCTGAAGCTGGCGGTTGTTCAAACAACTTCTAAATTTGAATTCGTAGCATTTTATTTTTAATTAAAATTTGACACCCCTGCATACAGGGCAGCCAAGAAAAAGAACTTCATACTTCAGATTGTTTTTTAATAATTAAAAAAGTCATTTTTCATATTTAACCAGAACATCAACAGTAGAAACCTGGAATAAGAAAGGGTGACTTGAAATAAGTGGCCTTAGTAAGGAGGCCGTACCCTTAGTGAATGTCTTATGGCCAATAAATACAAAAACAATCATCCTTTTATTACGGCAAAATTCATGGCACCAGGCTGCTAAGAACTTAAGGTCAGGTGTGCCACATGTCAACCATTTGCCTAGGTTTTCCATATTCTATCCATATTTGGCAATCGATTGCCATCCATATTTGGCAATCGGCAAAATGCAGGATTTATACAAAGAGGTAATCTAGCTGGATGGTAAATGAAAGTAAGAAGCGATATTAAAATTATAAACGAACAGAAACTATTCTGTGCATGAAGGGGGGTGCTCTCCATTTAACCCCAAATTCCTTAGACCAAAGTCTAACTATTTCTTTGCTGGAAGCAGTTTCCAAATGCAATAAACATAGCCAGTTGGTACTTGCATGGTTTTATTTTACCGATTTCACACCAAAACCGATTTACCGGCCTTATTTTCCCATTTTAAATTAAAACCAATCTACCAACCTTATTTGCCAGTTGTAAATTAAACTGATTTAACGACCTTATTTGTCACTTTATTTACCGATGGCTAATAAGATGAGTAAATGTGGAAAAAGAAAAGCTGTCAGTTTTATCCTCAATTGTAATTTTGTTTGTAATTACGCGCTTAAGATATTTGCTATACTAAAGCAATTTAATATTTAAAATTATACTTTGACAGTGCTAAAATCTAGAATCTAGTACTAGATTCTAGAATCTAGAATCTAGTAATACCTTTTTGTTTTTCTATAATACGCTACATGGCAGTGGAATTTCTTAAAATGAAAATATTCTCGAATTCTGTCTCTCGTTATCTGTCATTGTTTTGCGCATTTGGAAATACATAGCCAATCTATTTTGAATAAGGGTATCATTTAAGCTACATAAGGCTATTTTAATTTTAGTTACACCATTTTTAAACTAATTATTAATCCTCATTTCTAAGTTTTAATGATGGAAGTGATTATAATTAGAACAATTGATCTTTTTGTTTATTATTCTCAAAACAAGCATAGTCAACATTGTTTAGTTCTTTTTTTTAAGATTCCTCACTATTGTTTCCTGCATTTTTATGCCAAATACCCATTTTTGTACTTTCTTCAACTCCCCCCTTCCTGTCAATTAAAGTTTTATCCCAGAAAAGTATTGTGCTAATGGCTGTTTTTTTTATATATCTTTTTTTATCATATAACCAATAAATAAAGTATTTACCCTACTGGGCATCTTTTTCAGTGCTTTTATTATTCCCAGGCTTTTTGGGGCTCCCTGAATTTTCCTGATATTAAATTGGATTTAAATACAATTTTTAATTATTGCTAAAATGTTAGCTCGGTAATTGTTTCCTTGTTAAGCTCAGTAATTTGCGAGGAGATTTCAGAGAATTCATTTTTTCTGAGAAAACCCCCAAAAAACTTGGGAATAGTGAAAGCACTGACCTCCTTCTAGGATTTTTATATATCGTCAATTCCTGGCAATAAAGGGATAAATGCAAAATTCAACCAACACAAAAGAGTAAATAACTCGTTTTTATTCTCTTCTTCTCGAGGTCATATTAGGCCTAAGCCTCTAATGAATTTGACATTTTTTTTCCTTGAGGTTAGAGTGATAAAGCTTTTAGTTACAAATAAAAATATTCGGGAAGCATTAATATTTGGAATATATATTCTATGTTCTAACTTTATATAACTAGTAAGTGTCTGTAACTCTAGAAAAACACCTTTTTATGGGAAGTTCGTTTTTCACATTTATTAACACACTAAAAATGTAAAACTAGCTAACATGCCCGGCTAGCTCAAATAGTGGCATATCATTTTCCCAATTTTTGTTTCAAGAGCTCAAGCCTGATTTAAGGCTTTTCATTAACGTTGGTAAAAAACAAAATTATTGAAAATGTGTTTTTTTTCTGTAAAATCTATATTTGCGGAGAAAAAAACAAAAACAAAATTAGACTATTCTACGCGCTCAGATGGACAAAAAACTCGATTGAAGTGAAAAGTAAAGTCTAAAATAAAGGCTACTTTCCATAAGCCCTTGCGATAATTCATAAGGCCAAGGTCGTATCCAGGGAAGGTTAGGGGGTATGAACTCCCCGGAATATTTGTGCAACCCGTAAAAACGTAACAAAAGTTTTTGTACCCCCCCCCCAAAAAAAAATCGTTTCAAAAATCCTCTCTTTCCGTAGATGAGTATTTCTAAAGTTGTAGTTTTGCTTTCGATTTGCTTTGGTTTTAGTTCTGGCTTGGCCCAAATTTTTGCCTTCCATGTTTTTGTTGGGTGGGGGGAGGGGCAAAGCACATGTTCTCCGATCGCCAAAAAAGAACATACGCTACAAGTTTTTTTTTCAAGCCGGTCAATCGATGTAGACCTTGAAGTAAATGACTAGACTTAAACTTGTAACCGGCGGAATTCAGCAATCTGATCTGTGTGAAAATTTGATCTGAAAAATAGTTCAATTTACATTTACCATTTTGATTATTTGATACCATTTACAATCAAAATTTACCATTTTGATTATTTGTCCCTATTGACTATTTCCACGGATGCATGCTTTTCATGTAGATAACGCACTACCCGGAGGAGACGATATACAATTTTCGTCCTGGTATTCTTCTCCTGTACATTCCTAAATACTGCATACTTTGGCAACAAATATCCCGTTTTCATTCTTACATGTTCCTTTCTGAAAATTTTTTCATCATTTCTTTCTTAAAACGAGTAGAAAGTCATTAGCAATGAAGCCGCTAACCAAGGCCTTTCTCTCCGTCAACATAGACGGGATACGGCTCCCTAGGGATATTTGAAAAGCACCCCTGTTCCATGCCAACTTACTCTCAGGAGACAGTCTCTCTGCATCGATGTAGTATCCTCGTGGGACCTGGGAATGAAGTTCGTATTTTCCAAGCTCCAGTGGATTTTGTGTCCACTGGGATGCTATTTTGGATGGGAGCGAAGTCGAGCCTAGTGGGAGTTTCCTGAATTATTCAGAGATAGTTTAAACTCTTTAAAGATAACTAAATTCTAACTTTGAATAGATCCTTCTTTGTTTCTTCACAAATTCGTTTTGAATTACTAAGCTTCTTACTTTGACTAGTTTTGCACATACATTCGTCATGAGATTATTTTGTCTTTCAAGTTATATATATATATATTGAGATTCGAGATTTAAATTTGAGAAATGGGAAGTGAAAAATGAATAGTTTTCTACAACAAAATAATGAAGCATATCAACACAATAAAATTGTTAAAAGACACTCAATGTTATGAACATAGACTGAAACGCTTATGTGCTGTTAGACAAAAACCAAAGGAGTGCAGTCTGGAGATAAGAAGCTTGGATGGTGACAGTTTGGTGGCCTGTTATAAGTGTGCAAAGGTTAGTATTTTATGCCACTGCTCCCCGGAGACAGAGACAAAGCAAAATTTATGTAGGCTAATGCAGATGTCCAACTGAAATAATTTTGACTCTATCACTTAACTTGCAAAAATCCAAGACCCCCTTACCAAAGCTATAAGTGTTTTCCTCCTTGCTAGCAGCTGCACAAGATATGAAGTACCCTGGCAATGAAGCCAATTCATCTGCCAGCAATCCAATATCTTGACTTATTTGGTGGTATGGAATAAGCTTACAATTTTGATGAAGATACCGGCTCTTCGTCTATTATAAGGGTCATGGTCGTATCTACCTTTGTGTCGGGATGGTTTTGGCATCCTACTGTAAAGAGATTCAAGAAGACACACCACAACGTGGTCTATTGCGCGGTAATATAAATAGGGAATTCATTTCTTACTGCTAGGGTGAGGTATCCCAACACCATTTATTCCCTTTACCCATGTGCCTGTTTTTTAGACGTCATACTCTGACCCTGATTGAGTTGTCTTCAAGTCTCAAAAAGAAAAATTTTGAACAAAAGTTAGACTCACTCAAGAGTTGGTCGTCCAGTGCATTAATGATTCACTAATTGTCTTCTTGCAAATTTTAGCCGCATCTGCTTATCACCTTGATTGGGAAAGTTTTGGAGCCTTAGTAAAACTTGTCTTCTTTTTTTCCAGCCGACTGAGAAGGCTTTTGCTTATTCCTTGCCCCTTTTCTTCGCTTTTCAGTGCCTTTGCCAGTAGCACCTGTAACAGCACTAGGAATAATCTTCTCATCCTCAAACATAATAATTTAAACAATTGGTACATTCTCAGGCATTGTACTTTGAGAAAGAATTAGTCTGTTTTCTTTTTGGAGGCTTTCACGTTGGAGCCTTTTTTCACTTTTGGAGCCTTTTTCCAGAGGAGCCTTTCACATTGGTGTTCAGCCACTCAGATTATCTCTTTATCTCATGTGGCAAACTTATCCCCGAGAGATGGCATCAAAGAACAATGGATAATATTACATAACACCAAACGTAACAGGCAACAAGTGCGTAACCTTCCCTTACGGTCCTAATAAAACGTCACGTCGATGGTAAAACCGGCCTTAATTCACTCATCTCAAACAAAATTTTAAGTGAGGGATGATTTCCTACCCTCCTCTCCTAGTACTACCACCCCTACCAAATTAAGGCTCCATGCCCGTGCCCGCTACTACAACCTGAAGCACTGTATTCGGCATGTGTCCCTTTTAGCTTATCAATAATACCTTTGGCATACCAAACGTCCGCATTGGTTGAGTACAATTCAATTTTTTCTCTTCATTAATTTATCTCCACTTATCTCCCAATTAGTTATTTCTCCACTTGATTAATTTATGATATCTTATAAACCAAATGCCTAAAACTTTCCATTGATTCTGCAAAATAACGACTTACAGAATTAAATACTAAATAAAATAATCACTAAAAATTCATTAATTTGTTAAATAGTTACTATGAGTCAATCTCACTTTCTAAGGCTACAAAGAGAGAAGCATTGAGATGGCTAGGGCACGTGCTGCGGATGAAGGATGGCAGATTGCCAAAGACTGTTCTTGTCTGCCAGCCCGTCTAGGGCCAAACGAAAAGCAGGAGCGGCTCCTCCCCGAATGGATGGGAAGATGTCGTAAGGAAATATTTAAGGGAAATGGAAACTTCCTGGGAGGGTATAAAGAGGGAGGCTTTAAAAAGGTTGGGATAGAGGAGGTGGGTGCATAGCTGTTTTATCCTCAAGCGGCTCGGTGTTGCATAGAGTCGTTAGCGGTAGTAAAGTTAGTAGTAATTATCTAAATAATCATATAAAAACTAAATATAATAATCACTAAATATAATAATTAGCGAAATTAATTGCTAAGAACTCATTCATTCTGCAAATAAATACTAAATAATGATTATTAAAATAATTACTAAAACACTAAATGCTATGTATAATAGTTGCTAAGAAATTTTAACTCTGAGAAATGTTTACTAAGTAATTATTACAATAATAATTATAAAGAATGTTAAAGATAATAAGTAATAAAGCAAATACTGAAAATTCACTAACCCTGCAAAATAATTACTAAATACTGGTGGTTGCTAACTGAACTTCCCGAAGATAGGCGATTAGTGGCATTGCTTTGAAAGGCAGTTGGATTTTCTACGATGCTAGTACTTTTAGTGTAAGAAATCCATCCAGTTCCCTAGAGGAATTCCTAACTTCTAGAGAATTAGTTTTTGTAGAACAGAAATATTCATGAATCAAATATTGTTTTGAGACTGAAAATCGAAAGCCTTCCTATTTTCTATTCCCGTCTGATGCCCTGGAAACCTATGGATTTGTTCAGTTATGTTTTCGGAACAGAAATTAATAAAATCAAAAGCTCATGGTAATTAACTGTAAGTAAAGATCCACTCGTCCTAAAAGAAACTGAAACTCTAAGAAAAGACATTTTTGTAACAATATTACATCAAAAGAATTGACTTTTAATGGTGTTGTCAAATGTGTAAAATCAGTGGTGTCAATTAACGAAAATGTAGGAGGCATTAATTTGTAAAATTCTAAGGGGGGGGAGGACAATTTTTTTCCTTCTTCTCAATGAAAATACCAAGCAAGGTATATTCAATAAAAACTTGTTTTAGAAATTTAGTGGGGAGGGCAAAAATCTATGGTAGCGGAGGACAGTTATAGCACCCCCAACCCCCTCCAGTTGACGTCGCTGTGTAAGATTCATTAGGTTATAATTTAACTATCAAGAATTATGAGCCAGACGATATTTGCTGCAGATAGGGACCCCCCCCCCCAAAAAAAAAAGAAGAAGAGAGGGATACATTAATTATGGGTTCCACTTCGGCTTTTAAAGAAATTGCTAAAACTAACAGAAAAGATTGTGCCATGACTGTTTTGTTTAAAAAAAAAATTCACTAGCAGAATTAAGGAGACTTTCGTGCTTCCATCCTTCTCCGATGCTTGCCGTAAAATCTGTTTTTCAGGGGGTTCATCTTCTGACATGATCCTTCCTAAAAGATATAGCCACGCTAGGCACATAAGCAAGAATCTATTTTGGGGCAAGATTTCAGGAGAAAGGACAAACTTCTATAAAAACAAAAATGGGCAAAAATTTCAATAAGAAATTACAGGGAAAAAATGCAAAAATCTTAGGATATGATGGGGGGGGGGGAAACACGGTCCTGAAGGTTTTCCTATGCTGGCGTCTACCACACTTTCTAAACTCTTTCTATACTCTCTCAAAAAGCAAATGACATTTTCCATGATGAAAACGACGGTTTCTTATGAAAACAAAATCTGGATTGACCTTTAACCTTTAAACCAAGCCTGAAACCATTGTACCATTGAACCCAACAAAAGAAATATGCGAAATTGTTATTAGATATAAGATAAAAGATTTAAAGCCGAACTGGCTAGCCATTACAAAAACTTTTATGATTAAAAACGTTTACTTTTATGATTAATGCTATAAAGTGTAACTCGAATTTGTCCACTTGAATCAGTTCCATTTTCTTATGGTACCGATCAGGGGGGTAATCTTCAATAGGGCAGGGGGGCAACTGCCACCTGCAGATACAAGCCTGCCCCCCACCCATGCTGAAATTTAGTTTTTGCAAAAAATCTCGTCAAAACTAAGATATGGCCGCATAATTCAAGTATCCAGAGAAATAGGTCAGTTTTCTTTGGTATATCTTTACCTTTATGATAATATATGGATCTTGTTTTAGTTTTCACTGTCATTTTCACTTAATTTTGGAAAATTGGCTCCAACTTTGCCCCCCCCCCCGATTTTGACGAAATTACGCCACTGGTGTCGATTGCGGTTTGCCAAACTTTCATTTTGGTCCTCCTGTCTTAGTGATTTTTTTTTCTACTCTCTGCCATGTAGTTTTGGTTGAATTATTTTTATTTCTAAGCCTTTGATTATGTTTTTATTCTAGCCATAGAACTTTTCCTATTTTCATGCATTTCCTTTATATTTAACTCACATTACTGTTGTTAATTTTCAAAAAATTAGAGTTTTATCAATGTTTTAGGGATATGTTATTTCTTTTGTAATTCTTTTTTTGCTACCAATTTCTATAATTTCTCTATTAGATTTTGTCTTTGAAATCCCTGTTCTTACTGACCTCCAAACAATAGTTCGTTTGGGTTTATATTTTGTTCTCTCTTTTTCTTTGTGGATTTATTGTTTTTGTTACTACCAGTCAAGCCTTTCTCTTTCTTTTTCTGTTACCACTAATAGAGTATATTTGAATAGCAAAATTACGGAAATTTTTACATCAATTCTACTTTTCGCTTTTGCTCATCATCATAATTTATATTTTCCAGGGGGGGGGGGATTTTGGAAAAAAGTATTTGCCTTGGAATCATAAGATGTGGGGACTGCAAGAATTTTGTTCGTTCTCTGGAAGAAGGTATTTTCAAGGTTTTATTTTAAAATAACAAAACTACCAAAAAAAGATATTTTTCAAAATCAAGGGAAACAAGTACAGTCACTTTCCACCTGGTGCCTCTGGCTTTTGCTAAGAAAATCAGTAAAATAAAAACAAAGTAAAAGAATAAAGGTTTTTTAAAAGTAAAAAAGCTTTCCAGAAAGCATAAAGATATGAATAATATGAGCGTCCTCAAAATACCCATCAATAGGACATGTGATGCTCTTCTTTTAAGAAAAAGAAAAAAACATCCTTTCTTTTACATTATTAATTTAAAAAACTTTTTCCACAAAACAAGTTTTCCAAAGAAAAGTAAAAAGTTCCATTAAACCAAAAATGACCAGAAATAAAGTCGAATGATCTTCCAAGCATAAAACTACCACAAATTACCATCAATAAATAAATGAACCCCAAGACGAACAAAAACTACAATAAGTCACCGATTCAAACTCAAAACGAGCAAAATTAACATGAGTAGGCTTGACAACCCCAATGCCTTCTCAAGACCGGAACATAATTTACACTTTAATGAAAACAAAACACAGTTTAAATGTTTTCACTTTTCTTACTTTAATAAATCCAAAATTACTTAAAGGAAAAATTACTTTAATGACTTTAAGGAGTAATGTCAGTATATTTATATTAAACTGACAATTCATATTCATTTGTTTCTTTTTAAAGCAATATTTTGTTTTAAAGTATAATGGACCAATTACATAATTGAAGGGGGTTGACATATCCAATATCCCTAGAGACATAAATGCTGGACTGTTCTACTATGCTGAAAAAAGTAACTGTCTCAGAATTTTGATTGAGTTTCTTTAGAAAATGAATGGAACTGGGAGGGGGACTGATTGCCAACCAATCCCTTTCGACTCTTAAGAAGGGAACTAGAAGTTTTAATTTCCGATTGAACTAGCTCCTTTAAAAGTTTCAATGATATTGCTAGCAATTATGGAGTGGCGCTGCCTATTATATTGCTTATATGCCCTTTTGAAAACCTGCATGCATAAAGTCTTCTCGTTTAATTGAAACTCCCCCTAAACGTTTCCTAAAAGTTTTAACTTAATACCCTCATTGTCATTAGTTACAGTCACTGTAGTGGTAGTAAGTGCCATCTGGGTAGTTCAAAATCCGCCACAACTTACTCTTAAAGGTCTAACTTAATAATGTACGCAGTTCTTGAGATATTGCTTTGTCACCTTTTTGAAAGTCTGCATGCCCATAGTTCGTTTAGATTTAGTTCAAAGTTCACCTAAATATTCCTTGAAAGCTTTACCCTAATACCCTTTGTTTGCACAGTAGAAATAGTTACAGTTGCAGTAGTAGCATTAGTAGCAGTATGCACATAGCACCTTTGGTTTCTTCAACATCATCTAATCACACATTGGAAGTTTCAACTTAATGCCCTAGTCCATTCCTGAAGCATTGCTGATGCATTCTATTGACAACCTATGTAGGCATATATTTTTTGTATTTAGTTTAATGAAGTTTCAATATTTCCCAGTTTTTCGCCTTAATATCCTTAGCTTTAGTAGCAGTATTAGTAGTAGTGCCAGTAGTAATAGTAGTAGCAGTAGTAGAAGTAGATTTAATAGTAGTTGCTTTAGCTTTAGTGAATTAGTAGTAGTAGTAGAAGTGGTAATAATAGTAACAGTAGTAGTAGTAGTATTATGAATAAAAGCAGTAGCATTAGAATACAAATATTGTCTTTTGGCTGATAAAATATTCCCACAACAAGCCTTGTTAGTCTCAACTTCACACAACAAACTGTTCCTAAGGTATTGCTTATATGCCATTTTGACAACCTGCATACAGATGGCGTATTGTGATTCAGTTCACCTCCCCTCTCTAGTTGTAATAGTAGTCAACACAGTAGTATTAGTTTTGCTAGTGGTTGCATTAACTGCGGCCCCCAGGAAAATACCCCCCCCCCCGGAAAATACCCCCGGAAAAAAACCCGGAAAATACCCCCCTGGAAAATACCTCCCATGGAAAATACCCCACGGAAAATACCCCAGTAGAAAATGCCCTTCCGCGGAAAATACCCCCCACCTGGAAAATACACCCCCCCCCCGGAAAATACCTCCCCGCGGAAAATACCGCCCACGGAAAATACCCCCTGGGAGATACCCCCCCCCC
>JAQQPU010019779.1:0-16093 GCA_029168905.1 Artemia sp. Kazakhstan ARC1039
CTCCTTCCAAAATTAATATACGAATTTTCTAAGAAGTACGCCTCCGTATATTCACTGTGTTGTCGAACATTCTCCATTGCATCTATAAACTGTTCCGCAGTTGCCAATGTATACCTTGGAAGCGTTTCGTTAAACTGACAACATTTCTTTTGGATATTACTATGAAGCTTTGCCAAAGAATTTCTAGCCGACTTTTCAACAGCATCCGCTCTTTCAAAGAGAATTTTAATCTGTAATTTTGAATACTTTTCGTTGTCCTGATAAAACATGCGTAAAATGTTTCTCAATTTACAAAGATTAGCCTGCATTTTTGCCATCTTCTTGTATTTCTGAATGTAATTTTTCTCTTTGTCCTTATGCGATCTTCGGTACAACCTCGCAGAGAATTTAATTTTTTCATTATAGCTTTTGTCACCCCAGTATCTACCCATTATTCTGGTAGCAACTTTTTTCTTATGTTTGTTTCGGTAATCTTCATCATTATCATACCGTTCCTTACTCTTTGGTTTGGCTGTATCAATTTTCGCATGTCTATAATCTTCATCATTGTGATAACACATCTTGCTGTTTTGTTTTGCTCTCTCAATTATTACTTCTCGATACGCCTTGTCAGTTGAATACCTTTGCTTTTTTCTTTCCAAGATGTTGTCTTTGTTTTTTGTACAGTACTTTTTTTTTAAATTACGTATAATAACTCGTTTAGAAGGCATCTTATTACAAAACAAGAAATAATATTTTCATCTAATTAACACTTCTTATAAGTCGTATCAGGTATCCATAACCTAACAAAAAATAAAACTAATTTTTAAATTTTCAGGTATTTTGTTAGTTTGAATGAAAAGATTAAAATTATTGCTCAGATATCATAAATATTTTTGCAGTTTACATAATAACTTTAGCGATTCTAAACTGAAAAATTAAATATATATTAAAAAATGTAATTTTTTGGTCTGAAAATACCTAGTCAATCCCACATTGGGTAGTTAGAACCTAACCAAAAATAAAACTAATTTTAACATTTCAAGGTATTTTTCCAGCTTGTATTGAAATATTCAAACTATTGCTCGGATACCATGGATATTTTTGCAGTTTACACAAGCTGCAAAGAACGCACAGGCTGATCTTTGTAAACTGAGAAAAATTTTACGAATGTTTTACCGGGATTACGAAAAATATTCAAAATTAAACATTAAAATTATCTCTGAAAGAATAGATTTTGTTGAAAAGTCAGCTAGAGATGCTTTCGCAAAACTTCATAGTAATATCCAAAAGAAATGTTGCATGTTTAGTGAAAAGCTTCCAAAGTATGGACCGGCAACTGTGGAACAGTTTACAGATGTAATGGGAAATCTTATATATCACTGTGAATATATGGAGGCATAATTGTCCTTTACTTAGTTTCAGCTTAAATTTGATGATTGAGCCTTTATATACTACATCCAACGACTATGACGTCATTGATCAATATTGTATATACAAAATTAAGTTTTTCGTGAAAAATAATTAATAAAAAAATTAAGTGCAAAAGGCGCTAGATCTAGAGATTTCCTTTAAAATGAGCCATTGAACAACTCTCTACGATGTTCCAGTGAAGCTCTGGAAAGAAAAGAAAGAAAAAAATATCCCGTTTGTGCAGAATAACGTGGTTAAAGTCAATTTTCTTGATTTTCAAGCCAATATATTTTCTTTGTTATTCAAGCCAAAGGGTGGTAAGTTTCCTTTATAGGGGTTTCGGACAAGGCGGTTCTAATGGTGTACTTTTTGTTTTGATCTGACTATTTTTCTAGGAGTTAGGGGTTTTTATATTTCTTAACATTGGACGTGATCGTCTCTTACTAGGTTGATAGCTACCGCTGCAACCCGGATCTTTAATGTAAACAAAATACACCTGATTACAAACAGTAAAAAGCCTACGGCTTTTTCTTCTTTGAAATAGTAAGAGACGAACCTCAAAAAATAAAGTAGCTAACTAAGTTGAATGTATGCAATGGTTTATTATTCTAATGATCGTCTTTTAATGTAAAAATAGATTATTTCAGTTAGCATGGTCTTGTCGTTCTTTACTGTAATACCTTAGTTACTATGTACTACAGTTTATTCTTTAATCTAATTTTAATTTAATAATTGACAAACACCATTTATGATGAGCTATATCGGTCCTTTATGTAACTACCCCTGGTACCTCCATATATCAGTTACTATGGGTGAGAGATCGTTCTTTACTGACTTTTAAAAGATTTTTAACCCAATTAATTTCCTTTAAAATGAGCCATTAAACAACTCTCTACTATGTTCCAGTGCCAAGATATCTGTGGAAAAGAAGAAAAAAGAAAAAAGAAAAAAAATATGCCGTTTAGGCAGAATGTTGTAGTAGCTGCCACTTTTCTTGATTTTCAAGCCAATATACTCGTATTTCTCTTGCCGTTCAAGCCAAGTGTTAGAAAGTTTACTATACAGGAGTTTCGGACAAGGCGGTTCTAATGGTGTACTTTTTGTTTTGATCTAACTCCTTTTTTAGGAGCTATGGGTTCTTATATTTCTTAACATTGGACGTCATCGTCTCTTACTAGGTTGCTAGCCTTACTGTAAATTATCATAAACGTTATCGATCCTTTCTGTAACAAAATCTTACCGCTGGTATTATGTTTGAAAGACTGCAGTGTGGAAAGACATCAAAAATGCAGTTTGTGGGGGAAAATTTTATGCTCTTTTAGAAATAATTTATTGTAGTTACTAGAGATTTTTAACCCTAATAATTTCATTTAAAATGAGCCATTGAACAACCATCTAAGATGTTCCAGTGCCAACCAATCTCTGGAAACAAAGAAAAAAAGAAAAAAAAAATATCTCGTTTAGGTAGAAAGTAGCCTAAACTAAGAGTAGCTGCCACTTTTCTTGATTTTCAAGCCAATATATTTCCTTGCTGTTCAAGCCAAGGGACAGAAATTTTACTATACAGGGGTTTCGGACAAGGCGGTTCTAATGGTGTACTTTTTGTTTTGATCTGCCTCCCTTTTTAGGAGCTATGGGTTTTTATATTTCTTAACATTGGACGTAATCGTCTCTTACTAGGTTGCTAGCTACCGCTGCAACCCGGATATGATTTATGTCTAATATTCATGTAAACATCTTTAATTCTCTCTTAATAACAAGAGTTCGTAGCTCAAAGGTAGAGCAGTTGACTGCAGATCGATAGATCATTGGTTCGAATCTGGTTGGACCCTTACTTTTCAGAAAATAAATATAGTTTAAAATCTATTATCTGGTCTTTTACCCTAAACAAGATTTTAATTTATGTCTAATATTAATCATTAAGGAAAATTCATCATCTATATAATGATTTCTTATAATGCTTCAAATACTATGGACGAAAGTTCGTTCTTTAATGTAATATTTAACAACAGGGATTTCCAGGTAATTATTTTCTTTCTCACTTACAAGTTTTGAAGCGACTCAAAGCACTACGTAACTCATTTTAAAGGTAGCCTCAAACAATCAAGTAGCTAACTAAATCAAATGTATGCATTGGGTTTTTATTCCAATGACTGTCTTTTAGTGGAAAATTTTAATATATTGACCTTAAATATAATTGTACTAGCCTAAACTATAGTTAAGTGGCCTGTAAAATTTAGTATAGGCAAGAGGTCGTTCTTTATTATAATACATAAAAAATTTAGTTTTTCATAAAAAATTGATTCTATTTAAAGAAAAATTAAGTACAAATGGCACTAGATCTAGATATTTCCTTTAAAATGAGCCAGTGAACAATTATCTACGTTGTTCCAGTGCCAAGCTATCGGTGGAAAAGAAGAAAGAAAAAATATGCCGTTTGTGGAGAATAACGTGGTTAAAGTCAATTTTCTTGATTTTCAAGCAAATATATTTTCTTTGTTACTCAAGCCAAAGGGTGGCAAGTTTTCTTTAAAGGGGCCTCGGACAAGGTGGTTCTAATGGTGTAGTTTTGTTTTGATCTGACTCTTTTTCTTAGGAGTTAGGGGTTTTTATATTTCTTAACATTGGACGTGATCGTCTCTTACTAGGTTGCTAGCTACCGCTGCCACCCGGATTTTATTTCTTAGTATTGGATGCGATCGTCATACTAAGTTGCTAGCTACCGTTCCAACCCGGAATCATTCCTTAATATAACAAACAGGAAAAAGCCTATGGTTTTTTCTTAATTGGAAGAGTAAGAGACGACCTGGCTACAACCTACGAATATTACATCATTGATCAATCTTTGACATGATGAAATTATGATCTTATTTTAGTTACTGAATGGGCTACAAGTTCGTTCTTTACTGTAAATTCTTATACCTTTTAAAATAGCTTTACGGGGTTTGAGGGATCCTGTTGTTTTATTCCTTGTGATTTTTTCTTTACTTAGTGTTCATTCAAAAAGCGAGGATTTCTGTTAAATAAATAGTTCTTATACCTTTTAAAATAGCTTTGTGATGTTTGAGGGACTCTGTTGTTTTATTCCGTGTGATTTTTTCTTTACTTTGTGTTCATTCAAAAAGCAAGGATTTCTGTTCAATAAATAATTCTTATACCTTTTAAAATAGCTTTACGGGGTTTGAGGGACTCTGTTGTTTTATTCCGTGTGATTTGTCTTTACATAGTGTTCATTCAAAAAGCGGGGTTCTGTTAAGTAAATTTTTTCTGACTGTTTTTCAGGAGTTAGGGGTTTTTTTATTTCTTAACATTGGACATGATCGTCTCTTACTAGGTTGCTAGCTACCGCTGCAACCCAGATGTTGAAAACGCCTAATTGAAGCAGAAAAATTCCTTGGTCTTTAATATATATAGCTACCGCTGCAACCCAGATACCGCTGCAATCTGAATATCTTTCAGCTACCCCTGGAACCACCATATATCAATTACTATGGGCGAGAGATCGGTCTTTACTGTGATTTCAGAAAATAATTATGGTTTATAATCTATTAACTGGTCTTTTACCATAAACAAGATTTTAATTCATGTCTAATATTAATCATTAAGGAAAATTCATCATCTATATAATGATTTCTTATAATGTTAATGTAATCTTATTTCTAGCTCTCTACAATGAGTTTGAAAAGACTTGTATTTGCTAAGAAAATCCCTTTGCAAGAATAAGAGAATGAATAAATATTAAGTAGGGTATTGGGATCGATCTCACGACTCCAGACAGAGCTAATTCTCTTACAACGCCATACCTAATTTATTAAAGCCAAGAGGTCGTTCTTTATTATAATGATGTTTAAAACCCTTACGGTGCCAGGAAATATTCAAAACCCTCCAAAATTCCAAATTATTTTTCTCTTACATGATACCGATTGTGGAACTGTATTAAAAACAGGAAAAAGCCTGTGGCTTTTTCTTAATTGGAATAGCAAGAGACGACCTGGCTAAAAGCTACGATTATGACATCATTGATCAATCTTTAACATGATTTTGATTGACTCTTTTTTTAGGAGTTAGGGTTTTTATATTTCTTAATATTGGACGTGATCGTCTCTTAGTTGCTAGCTACCGCTGCAACCCGTATCATTGATCCATATTTAATATTAATTATAATCTTATTTTAGTAACTATGGGCTGGAAGTTTGTTCTTTACTTTATCAAATGGTGCACATTTTTTTTAGAGTAAGGTGTACTCTTTTTTTTAGGAACTATGGGTTTTTATATTTCTTAATATTGGACGTGATCGTTTCTTACTACGTTGCTAGCTACCGCTGCAATCTGGATAATAGCTGCCGCTGCAACCCGGATACCGCTACAAACTGGATAGCTTGTAGCTACTCCTGGAGCCACCATATATCAGTTGCTATGGGCGAGAGATCGCTCTTTACTGTAAGGTTCATTCTATGCTATATGATTACAAACAGAAAAAAGCCTTTGGCTTTTTCTCCTTTGAAGTAGTAAGAGACGAACCTCAAACAATCAAGTAGCTAACTAAGTCCAATTTATGCGATGGTTTTTTATTATTCTAATGATCGTCTTTTAATGTAATATGATTTATGCACAAAAATCAAATATCTTTGAAAGGACTGCAGTATGAGAAGACATCAAAAATGCAGTTTTTAGCGGAAAAATTTATTCCCTTTTAGAAATAATTTATATTAGTTACAAAAGATTTTTAACCGTTTTAATTTCCTTTATAATGAGCCATTGAACAACTCTCTACGATGTTTCAGTGCCAAGCTATCTGTGGAAAAGAAAAAAAATATCCTGTTCAGGCAGAATGTTGTAGTAGCTGCCATTTTTCTTGATTTTCAAGCCAATATATTTCCCTTGCTGTTCAAGCCAAGGGATAGAGAGTTTCCTATATACGGATTTCGGACAAGGCGGCTCTAATGGTGTACTTTTTGTTTTGATCTGGCTTTTTTAGGAGCTATGGGTTTTTATATTTCTTAACATTGGACGTGATCATCTCTTACTAGGCTGCTAGCTACCACTGCAACCCGGATTTTATTATGGGCTAAGGTTTGTTCTTCACTGTAATGTTATTCAAGCCAAAGGACGGTAAGTTTGCTATATAGAGACAGGGCGGTTCTAATAGTGTACTTCTTGTTTTGATCTGATTTTTTTTCAGGATTTATGGGTTACTTTAGTTTTTACTATGAGGCGTGATCGTCTCTTACTAGGTTGCTAGCTACCGCTGCAAACCCGATCAAACAATCAAGTTGATAACAATGATTTCTTATTAAAATGATCGTATTTATAATATAAATACTGTAATCTTAACTATAGTGAAGTTGCCTATACAAGTTAGTATAGGGAAGAGTTCGATCTTTATTATAAATTACAAACAGGAAAACGCCTATGGCTTTTTCTTAATTGGAATAGTAAGAGACGACCTGGCTACAAGCTATGATAATAATCTTCGAAAATTTGAACCTTTTATAATTTATAATGATGTATAATATATATACTGTAATCTTAACTATAGTGAAGTTGCCTTTGCAAGTTAGTATAGGGAAGAGTTCGATCTTTATTATAATCTTTTCTCAGGAGTTAGGGTTTTTTATGTTTCTTAACATTGGACATGATCGTCTCTTACTAGGTTGCTAGCTACCGCTTCAACCCGGAAAAATATAAATACTGTAATCTTAACTATAGTGAAGTTGCGTATGCAAGTTAGTAAAGGGAAGAGTTCGATCTTTATTATAATTATACATCACTGTGAATATATGGAGGCATAATTGTCCTTTACTTAGTTTCAGCTTAAATTCGATGATCGAGCCTTTATGTAATGAAATTTCATAATTCCTATTTATGTTTCAGTTAACATAGGCTAGGTGTCGTTCTTTATTGTAAATGCAGCATGAAAATACATTAAAAATGCAATTTTTTTGACAAAATTGATTCTACTTTAAAAAGTATTTTATTTTTAATTACAAAAGGCACTAGATGTTGCAATTTCCTTTAAAATGAGCTATTATACAGCTCTCTATGATTTTCCAGTGCCCAGCTAGCTGAGAGGGAAAATCAAGCGGAAAGAAAAAATATCCCGTTTGCGGAGAATAACGTGGTAAAAGTCAATTTGCTTTATTTTAAAGCCAATATATTTTCTTTGTTATTCAAGCCAAAGGGCGGTAAGTTTCCTTTATAGAGGTTTCAGACAAGGTGGTTCTAATGGTGCACTTTTTGTTTTGATCTGACACTTTTTTAAGGAGTTGGGGGGGTTTTATATTTCCTTACATTGGAGGTGATCGCCTCTTACTAGGTTGCTAGCTACCGCTGCAACCCAGAAACACCCATAAATACCCTTCAGTAAGTATTATAGGTTAGAGTTCGTTCTTTATTGTAAAGAGTTCGTTCTTTATTGTAGAGTTACTATGGACTACAGTTTGTTCTTTAATGTAATTTCAGTGCCCAGCTAGCTGAGGAGAAAAAAAACGAAAAGAAGAAAAGATTTCGCATGTGGAAACTATTTACAGCCATTCTTTTTTATTTTCAAGCCAATATGTTTTCCTTCTCATTCAAGCCAAGGGACGGTAAGTTTGCTATATAGAGGTTTTGGACAAGGCGGTTCTAAAATTGTTCTTGTTTTGATCTAAATCTATTTTTAAGGAGTTATGGATTACTTCAGTTTTTATTATGGGGTGTGATCGTCTCTTGCTAGGTTTCTAGTGACCGCTGCAACCCGGGTCTATTGGTATCAAAATTCCTTTTTTAGAGTTTCGATTTCTATTGAGACGAGTTGCTCTTACTATAGAGTTTGTTATCACGAACTCTGTGATACCACTGCAACCCAGAGGTTGCCATATACCGATGCAACCTGGATATTCTTATTTCTCTTACTATGAGCTAAGGGTCGTTCTTTACTGTAATGATCTGACTCCTTTTTTAGGAACTATGGGTTTTTATATTTCTTAACATTGGACGTGATCGTCTCTTGCTAGGTTGCTAGCTACCGCTGCAACCCGGATAATGTAATGTTTGAAAGACTGCAGTGTGAAAAGACATCAAAAATGCAGTTTTTGGTGGAAAAATTTATTCTCTTTTAGAAATAATTTATTTTAGTTACAAAAGGTTTTTAACCCAATTAATTTCCTTTAAAATGAGCTATTGAACAACCCTCTACGATGTTCCAGTGCCAAGGTATTTCTGGAGACAAAGAAAAAAAGAAAAAAAGAAAAAAATATCCCGTTTAGGAAGAATGTTGTAGTAGCTGCCACTTTTCTTGATTTTCAAGCCAATTTATTTCCCTTGCTGTTGAAGTCAAGGGACAGAAAGTTTCCTATACAGGGGTTTCAGACAAGGCAATTCTAACGGTGTACTTTTTGTTTTGATCTGACTCCTTTCTTAGGAACTATGGGTTTTTATATTTCTTAACATTGGACGTGATCGTCTCTTACTATGTTGCTAGCTAACGCTGCAACCCGGATAAGTTTTAAGAGCAGAAGTATTTATAACAGTAGCCCCGATAGTTTGAACATAATGCCCTCAGTCGTTCTTGGGATACTGCTGAGATGTGTGGGGTGTTGACCTACGTCATAGACCTAGAGATACAGTTACAAGAGCGTTCAGCATGCTGAACAAAATGACTATCTTAAATTTTAATTGAAAGTGTTTGGAAAATTATGAGCTAAAGAAGAGGGATGATTGCCCTTTAATCACTTTTGACTCTTTAAAAGGGTCTAGAACTTTGAATATCCAATCAAATTAGCTCCTTTAAAATTACTAGTTATTGATATTTATTTACTAACTACGATAGAGCAGTTCTGCCTATGATATTGCTTATATGTCATTTTAATATAAATATGCGTATAGTTTTTCGATTAATTGAAACTCCCCCTAAATGCTCGAACTTAATGCCCTTGGTGTCATTAGCTACAGCAACCGTAGAAGTAGCATCAAAAGTATACACACAGTGTCTTATGTCTAGTTCAAAAGCTGTCACAACTTGCCCGGCAAGATCTAACTTAATAATGTAAGCTGTTATACTGATATTGCAATGTCACCAGATTGACAATCTACATGATCATATGTCGTTTTGATTTAGTTTCGCATCTGCTTAAATATTCCTTGAAAACTTCACCTTAATACCCTTAGCTTTAGTTGCATTAGTAGTAGTATGCACATAGCAAATTTTATTTCAGCATCCCCTTCAACACATAATGAAATTTTTAACTTAATACCATCAACCGGTCCTGAAGCATTGCTAATACGTCTTCTTGACAACCTATGTGGGCGTAGCGTGTTTCGATGTATTACGAAACAGTTATAATATTACCCGAAAATTTTCCTTCCAAACCCTGCTGTCCTAGACCAGTTTCCCGTTACTGTCTCAGACCCCTGCCCATCTCCTTTCCGTTCTGAGGTCGAAGACACCATCCAAGCACCGGTGTGAACCACTTATAGATCTTTTCTACAAGATCGTATCCGCTGCCAGGTAAGAGGTTTATTTCCCTACTTCTTGGTGCAAAGTCACAATTGTTCTGCTACACAAAAAGGGGTCAAAGGCGATATGTGATAATTACCGTCCTTTTTGCCTAACAAGTCAAACTACCAAAATCTTCACCCGAATTATGCTTCACGGATCAGAGCCGTGTCATCCTTAGTCATCTAAAAACGCCAAACCGGCTTTCCCCAGAGAGATCGACCGTTGACCAAATTTTCACTGTGGGTCAGATCAGAGGCAACGCTACAGCGTTGCCTATAGTAAAGGCCATACGGCTCCAATGTTTTATTATTATTATTTTTTTCCCAGAGACACTTCATAGGGAAGGTGTCATCGTAGAAACTTCAAAGGGGGCTCATTCGATTGCAAATTGAGAGTTCAAGTGTCCTTTTTAATAGTCAAAAATGATTGGAGGGCAACTAGCCCCCCCCGCCCCACGCCCATCATTCCCCCAAACACATCCAATCAAAATTTTGAGATAGCCATTTTGTTCAGCGTAGTTGATTTCCAGATATAAAATATTTTTTTGAGGAGATCAACCGAAACAATAGTTACCATTCTTGATTCAGTGTCAAATGGCAATTTTTTCTCACTAGTTATAGTAAGGCCAAAACAAAATTGTTGACTTGCAACCTTACTTTTAACACATTAGTTAAATTTTCATCAGGCTTAACAAATGTTTTGCTAGTTTTACATGAAAGAACGAACCTTAGCCCATAGTAGCAGAAATAAGAATATCTAGGTTGCAGCGGTAGCTAGCAACCTATTACATAATCCGGGTTTAAGTGGTAGCTAGCAACTTAGTAAGAAACGCCAAATTAAAAGATGATCATTAGAAGAACAAACAATTGCTTATATTGGACTTAGTTAGCTGCCTGATTCTTTGAGGTTCGTATCTTACTATTCCAAAGAAGAAAAAGCCGTAGGCTTTTTCCTGTTTGTAATAATACATTAAAAGATAACCATATGTGACGTAATAAGTGAATGCAATATTTATACACGTTCATCTTTTGACAAGTATTGCATTAAACAACGACCTATATCCGGGTTGCAGCGGTAGCTAGCAACCTTGTAAGAGACGATCACATCCAATGTTAAGAAATGTAAAAACCCATAGTATCTTAAAAAGGAGTCAGATCAAATTCAAAAGTACACCATTAGAACCGCCTTGTCCGAAACCCCTGTATAGTAAAATTTCTGTCCCTTGACTTGAACATCAAGAGAAATATATTGGCTCGAAAATCAAGAAAAGTGGCAGCTACTACAACATTCTGCCTAAACGGGATATTTTTTTCTTTTTTTCTTCTTTTCCAGAGATAACTTGGCACTGGAACATCGTAGAGAGTTGTTCAATGGCTCATTTTGAGCCTACAACCGCTGCAACGCTGCAACCCGGATGTGCATATGGCTCTTAAATCATACTTCTTTATGGTCCCATATGGTCTAGTGGCTAGAATAGTTCACTTTCACTTAACAGTCCTGGGTTCAATTCCCGGTGTGGGAAAATTTCCTCGAACATTTGAACCTTTTATAATTTATAATGATATATAATATAAATACTGTAATCTTAACTATAGTAAAATTGCCTATGCAAGTTATATAGGGAAGTTAAAACTCGAATATAAATTTCATTAATCGGATATTTTAATATATCCTATATGGTCTGAATAGTTCTCACCCAGTAGGCTTGAGTTCAATTTCTGTATGGGAAATTTTTACTTATGATGATTTCTTAAGGAACATATAAAATTTGTAAATGTAATAAAAGTAATTGTTTTAATTGCAAAAAATTTTTAACCCTATTAATTTCCTTAAAAAGGAGCCATTGAACAACTCTCTACAATGTTCCAGTGCCATGGTATCTGTTGAATTACTAATCTATACTATAGTTAAGTGTTTTAGTATAGGTAAGAGGTCATCCTTTATTATATCTATAATCTTCATCATAGTGATAACACATCTTGCTGTTCTGTTTTGCTCTCTAAATTATTACTTCTCGATACGCCTTGTCAGTTGAATACCTTTGCTTTTTTCTTCCCATGATGTGTCTCTGTTTTTTGTATAGTACTGTTTTTTTAAATTACGTATAATAACTCGCTTAGAAGGCATCTTATTACAAAACAAGAAATAATATTTTCATCTAATTAACACTTCTTATAACTCGTATCAGGTATCCATAACCTAACAAAAAATAAAACTAATTTTTGAATTTTCAGGTATTTTGTTAGTATGAATGAAAAAATTAAAATTTGTTAATGTAATAAAAGTAATTGTTTTAATTGCAAAAAATTTTTAACCCTATTAATTTCCTTCAAAATGAGCCATTGAACAACTCTCTACAATGTTCCAGTGCCATGGTATCTGTTGAATTACTAATCTATACTATAGTTAAGTGTTTTAGTATAGGTAAGAGGTCATCCTTTATTATATCTATAATCTTCATCATAGTGATAACACATCTTGCTGTTCTGTTTTGCTCTCTAAATTATTACTTCTCGATACGCCTTGTCAGTTGAATACCTTTGCTTTTTTCTTCCCATGATGTGTCTCTGTTTTTTGTATAGTACTGTTTTTTTAAATTAAGTATAATAACTCGCTTAGAAGGCATCTTATTACAAAACAAGAAATAATATTTTCATCTAATTAACACTTCTTATAACTCGTATCAGGTATCCATAACCTAACAAAAAATAAAACTAATTTTTGAATTTTCAGGTATTTTGTTAGTTTGAATGAAAAAATTAAAATTATTGCTCAGATATCATAAATATTTTTGCAGTTTACATAATAAATTTAAAGATTCTTAACTGAAAAATATAATATATATTAAAAAATGTAATTTTTGGTCTGAAAATACATAGTCAATCCCACATCGGGTAGTTAGAACCTAACCAAAAATAAAACTAATTTTACCATTGCTCGGATACCAGGGATATTTTTGCAGTTTACACAAGCTGCAAAGAACGTACAGGCTTATCTTTGTAAACTGAGAAAAATTTACGAATGTTTTACCGGGATTACCGAAAATACTCAAAATTAAAGATTAAAATTATCTCTGAAAGAATAGATTTTGTTGAAAAGTCAGCTAGAGATGCTTTCGCAAAACTTCATAGGAATATCCAAAAGAAATGTTGCATGTTTAGTGAAAAGGTTTCAAGGTATGGACCGGCAACTGTGGAACAGTTTACAGATGTAATGGGAAATCTTATACATCACTTTGAATATATGGAGGCATAATTGTCCTTTTCTTAGTTTCAGCTTTAATTCGATGATCGAGCCTTTATGTAAACTACATCTAACGACTATGACGTCATTGATCAATATTGTATATACAAAATTAAGTTTTTCGTGAAAAATGATTAATAAAAAAAATTAAGTGCAAAAGGCGCTAGATCTAGAGATTTCCTTTAAAATGAGCCATTGAACAACTCTCTACGATGTTCAAGTGCCAAGCTATCTAAGGAAACAAAAGAAAGAATAAAATATCCCATTTGTGCAGATTAACGTTAAAGTCAATTTTCTTGATTTTCAAGCCAATATATTTTCTTTGTTATTCAAGCCAAAGGGTGGTAAGTTTCCTTTATAGGGGTTTCAGACAAGGCGGTTCTAATGGTGTACTTTTTGTTTTGATCTGACTATTTTTCTAGGAGTTAGGGGTTTTTATATTTCTTAAAATTGGACGTGATCGTCTCTTACTAGGTTGCTAGCTACCGCTGCAACCCGGATTGCTAGCTACCGCTGCAACCCGGATATAGATATATGTACTTTACGGGTTACAAACCAAAAAAAGTTTAGTTCCAGGATACAGTAAAAACTTTGAACTGAGATGAAAAGAAAATTTCTTCCAGGAGACAAAAAGTGAAACTAATTATAAAATTTTCATGTATTTTTGTTGTTTAAATTAAGAAATTACTATTACTGATTAGGCATCATAGATATTTTTGCAGTTTACATAATAATTTTAGCGATTAAGCCAAAAAAGAATATTTTGGTTCCAGGAGTTTCGGTTACTATTGAGACAAGTAGCTATTATTACTAAAGAGTTCATTACCATGAACTCTTTGATTGCTTCAAAATTCAAATATCTTTGAAAAGACTGCAGTAAGAAAATACATCAAAAATGCAATTTTTTTTAAAAAAATTGATTCTACTTGAAAAAGTATTATATTTTTAATTACAAAAGTGACTAGATGTTGCAATTGCCTTTAAAATGAGCTATTATACAGATCTCTATGATTTTCCAGTGCTCAGCTAGCTGAGCAGGAAAAAAAGCGGAAAGAAAAAAATATCCCGTTTGTGGAGAATAACGTGGTAAAAGTCAATTTGCTTGATTTTCAAGCCAATATATTTTCTTTGTTATTCAAGCCAAAGGGCGGTAAGTTTCCTTTATAGAGGATTCGGACAAGGCAGTTCTAATGGTGTACTTTTTGTTTTGATCTGACTCTTTTTTAGGAGTTGAGGGGTTTTATATTTTTGAACATTGGAGGTGATCGTCTCTTACTAGGTTGCTAGCTACCGCTGCAACCCAGGTGGGTCCAAATCTTATCGCTGGTATACAATTATGATTTATGTACAAAAATCAAATATCTTAGAAAAGACTGCAGCATGAAAAGACATCAAAAATGTAGTTTTTGGTCGAAAAATTTCTTCTCTTTTAGAAATAATTTATTACTAAAGATTTTTAATTCAATTAATTTCCTTTAAAATGAGCTATTGAACAACTCTCTACGATGTTCCAGTGCCGTGCTATCTGTGGAAAAGAAGAAAAAAAGAAAAAAAATATGCCTTTTGTGGAGAATAACGTGGTTAAAGTCAATTTTCTTGATTTTCAAGCAAGTATAATTCCCTTGTTGTTCATGCCAAATGACAAAAAGTTTCCTATACAGGGGTTTTGGACAAGGCGGTTCTAATGGTGTACTTTTTGTTTTAATCTGACTCCTTTGCTAGGAACTATGAGTTTTTATATTTCTTAATATTGGACGGGATCGTCTCTTACTAGGTTGCTAGCTACCGCTGGAACCCGGATTGCTAGCTACCGCTGCAACTCGGAGGATGCTAGCTACAGCTGCAACCTGGATGTAAAACTAGCAAAAAATTTTTTAAGTCTAATGAAGATTTAACTAATGATTCAAAAGTAAGGTTGCAAGTTGAAAATTTTGTTTTGGCCTTATTATAATTGGTATGGTGAAATAATAATATGCATATGGCTCTAGAATCATACTTCTTTATGGTCCCATATGGTCTAGTGGCTAGGATAGCTAACTTTCACTTAACAGGCCCGGGTTCGATTCCCGGCTAGGACTGTTTTGAAAAAATTTCCACTTTTTTTTTTTTTTGGTTTTATTGGTCGCATGTTGTTGTGAGTCTTTTTTCTTATATATATTTTTGTCTTGCTGAGGACGGCCCTTGGACATAGGGCCGAAATATTCATCCAAATTATCTCCACTGTCTTACAAAAAAGATTTCCCTTTTGTTCTTCGTACTTTTGTTGACTGTAATTTTAACTATAGTGAAGTTGCCTATGCAAGTTGGTTCGTTCTTTATTATATTTTCAATTTAAAATTTAAAAAAGAAACTTGTTTATTTCCATTCTAGCTAAAATAATGAAGATAATATGAATGAACCACAGTGTTCAGTTTCTTTGGACTTGAGTTCGTTTTTTAACTATAAATACAAACAGGAAAAAGCCTACGGCTTTTTCTTCTTTTAAATAGTAAGAGACGAAACTCAAACAATCAAGTAGCTAACTAAGTCCAATGTATGGAATGGTTTGTTATTTCAGTGATCGTCTTTTAATGTAAAAAAAATATAAATACTGTAATCTTAACTATAGTGAAGTTGCGTATGCGAGTTAGCATAGGGAAGAGTTTGATCTTTATTATAATATTGGCTAGAGTCTGTTCTTTATTATAAATTTTTCTAATTGATTACAAACAGGAAAAAGCCTACGGCTTTTTCTTCTTTGAAATAGTAAGAGTCTAGCCTTAAGCAATCAAATAGCTAACTAAATCAAATGTATGTAATGGGTTTTTATTCCAATGGTCGTCTTTTAATGGAAAATTTTAATATATTGGCCTTAAATATAACTGTACTAGCCTACACTATAGTTAAGTTGCCTATAAAATTTAGTACAGGCAAGTGGTCGTTCTTTATTATAATATGGAGGCATAATTGTTCTTTACTTAGTTTCAGCTTTAATTCGAT
>JAQQPU010019781.1:0-15701 GCA_029168905.1 Artemia sp. Kazakhstan ARC1039
CGGTAGAACCCAGATAATAGGCCAACGCTACCATAAGGCCCCAAAGAGAAGAAGTCTCAATTTACAGAGAAGTGAACACAGAAACTTTACAAAGTGGTGCAGCGGTTTTTGCCGGAGAGGATTGCAGTTAACATTTTCTTTTGAGGCCCGTCACCTACAGTGTCGTCGTTCCAGTTCAGTTCCAGGTTCCAGCTCAAGCTTCAGTTCCAGGTTCCAGTTCAAGCTTCAGGTTCCAGTTCAATTCCAGGTTCCAGCTTCAGTTCCAGGTTCGCGCTCCAATTCACGGTTCCCGCTCCAGATTCAAGTTTTTGGGGAAAAAAGTGAAGAACGTCGAAGGACAATTTACGAAAGTAAGTCATGCATTTCGAGTTCGCACGCGAGTAGGAAATCTGTTAGGAGTGTTAAATAACGATTTTTCCTTGTTTTACAGCGTTGACTTAATTGATTTGTTTTACTAATATTTTTTTTCTCGTTTAAAATGAGCGCAATTCCAATTTTAGATCTTTCAGATCCTGAATTCGATGAAGATATTGCTTCATCCTTTTTAAAAGAAATAAGAAGTAAATGTTTAAATGTCCCTTTGAATTTTGATTCTTTAAGTCGGGATTATAATCTCACTTCAATCTTAAGATTTTGACTACTGTGGGTATCTAATGGCCAAAGAAAATGCCACTGTAAGAAGTAGTGTAAATATGGGGGATAATTCTGAGGATCATATAACAGATACACCTATTGAGGGTAAAAGCAACAAGGCGAATTTGAATCAAAGAGTAATTGGGTCAGTAATGGATCCCCTGGGAAATATTCCAGTTCTTGAAAATACAAAATTTATAAAACCTTTTTTTAGGCAATTGAGAAGGGTAAAAATATTGCTGGGCTGGTCAGACTCGCAGGTGATAGATGCAGTACCGCTTAGAGTAACAGGGTCATTACTTAATTTTTTTGAGGATAGAGATTCCTCCAATATTATAAATTTAGAGGAACTTGAAAGGGAAATGACGCAGACATATTTACCAGGAAAGACAGCTGGAAAGAAATTCAAAGATTTAGCTGAATTGAGGCAATCATCCAATTAAACAGTGTATCAGTTTTATAAGAGGGTGGAGATTGCCACAAAATCATATCGATCTGGGTATGGCGGACTAGTAGGTTTTTCTGATTGTATAGGCCTGGATTGTTTTATCTTTCTATTTTTCCTATTTCAAAGACAGAATTTCTCCTGTCCAGTTAATCAGCATAAAAACTAGCTACTTCCTCATTTTGACTTGACATCAAGTCCCAACACCGTTTATACTGCAATAACACACTAATCTCTATAATCATCTTACTCTACTTATCTCTACAATTGTTTCAATACTCTCTATAATAACCTGGAGGTTTATTTCTTGTTTTCCTATTGCGTCTCCTAAGACTACTTGATTCTCCACTCGAGCCTACTTTAACCTCTATTTCCCCTTTATCTGCTTCTACACTAACTAGACTAGGCTCCATTTGAACCTCATGTTGTTCGCTAGAAACGGAGCTATCCTCAAACTAACTCCCCTTCTCGAAAAACTAGTCGTTCTAGAGCGTTTTTATTATATTGTACTCTTTGAGATTTTCTCTGTTTTCCTATCATGAGCCAGTTTTATTGCCGAATCTACTAGGACACTTGGCAAGACTATTTTAGCTGTTCTAGGGTACCCTTTGTTCTTGCCAATGCCTCCTAGCAGATAACAATAAAGAAAACTTTCTTTTAGAAACAGGCCGTAAAAAATATTCAACAGCTAAGACACAAAATTATTATATGTGATTTTCCCTGGCACAGAACTCTTTTCCGCCCTGTCGACTTCTGGCACGCTCTTTTCCGCCCTGTCGACTATTTTTTTCTCTGGCACGGAACTCTTTTCCGCCCTGTCGACTTCTGGCACGCTCTTTTCCGCCCTGTCGACTAATTTGGTGCTCCACCGCCTACCTCTCTCTTCGCCCATGGGAGCTCAGACCTTCCTTTCCCAGGATCCTCTGAACCCGTTAACCACTTAGACCTTCCTTTCCCAGGATCCTCTGAACCCGTTAACACCTGGTCCCTCGGTCGACCGTCGTCCGCCCCTTCACCAGTCTCTTCGGAAGCGTGGGTTCGAATCCCTCCGCTGCCACCACTTTGTAAAGTTTCTGCGTTCACTTCTCTGTGAATTATCTACTTCTCTGTAAAGTGAGACTTCTTCTCTTTGGGGCTTTATGGTAGCGTTGGCCTATTATCTGGGTTCTACCGGTGGAGGATGTCTAGAATCTCTAACCATCCCATAGTTTATGTTTAGAGTATAAAATGTTTATTTGTACATATAATACAGTGAATGTACATATGGCGAAGAAGTCTCACTTTACAGAAAAGTAGATAATTCACAGAGAAGTGAACACAGAGACTTTACAAAGTGGTGGCAGCGGAGGGAAAGACAGAACTTCTCGTGTCCAGTTAATCAGCATAAAAGCTAGCTACTTCCTCATTTTGAAATAGGAAAATAGAAAGATAAAAATGACAGGTGAAAGCTGTGTGACAACCTTTCTCAAATGATGTATTTACTTCCTTTTGATATCTTATAAATAGTAAAAGAACCGAATAATTTGGAAAAAAAGAATTAAAGCTTTGGTAAAAGAAAAGTAAAAGAAAATCTCATTGTGTTTCTGTTGAAGATTATCATTTTTGTTTAAGTGTTCTGTTCAAATTTAAGTTCTTTTAAAAGATATTCTGACGATGTGCAAATTTTTGTATTAGGTGTAGCTATGCGAATTTTATGCGAACTTAGCATGACAATATAAAGTGAAATGAAAGTGCCAATTGGGAAAATATTTTCTTGTGTCTTGTTGATTCAGTTTTAGTGTCAATATTTTATTTTATGTTCTTGTTAAGTGTACCTTTGTTTGAGGATAGAAAATCGTTTGTTTTTTTTTTGAAAAAAAAAAGATTTTGGAAACCCCGGGGAAAATCTGTAAACTTTGGAAGTGGGTTTTTCTGGGTTGAAACCAATAATTAAAATTCTAAGTATATGTCAAAAGGTCCATTTCCTAGTTAAATCCCATTTCCTTGATAACTAAATTAATTCTGAATATTTGCTGTAATTCCTGGAAGTTGACAGATTAAAATAGAGCAGTTCTGTCAAATGCCCGGATGTGTATCTGCATATTGTGCTGAATATAAGTTACCAATTTAGATTATTTGAGTCAGTTCTAATTCTGTATCTGTCCTCGCCATATGTACATTCACTGTATTATATGTACAAATAAACATTTCATACTCTAAACATAAACTATGTGATGGTTAGAGATTCTAGACATCCTCCACCGGTAGAACCCAGATAACAGGCCAACGCTACCATAAGGCCCCAAAGAGAAGAAGTCTCACTTTACAGAGAAGTAGATAATTCACAGAGAAGAGAACACAGAAACTTTACACAACTGTTTACATAAGTATTGGTTATTGGGAAGTATACAGACGTTTTCAGAAGGGATTTTTCCCTAGTGAGGGGGGGGGGGTCAAAAGAGGTAGTTACGTGGGAGGATATTTCTTTGGAGGATGTTTTCAAAGAAGAAGGGATATTTCTATGAAGGGGGCGTCGGATTTCCCAGTATTATTTAAAAACGATCAGAAATTAAATAAAAAAAACAAGTTTTTTCAACTGAAAGTAAGGAGCAACATTAAAACTGAAAACGAACAGAAATTATTACGTATTTGAGGGGGTTCATCCCCTAGTAAATACCTCGCTCTTTACGCTTAAGTTTTTTTCAGTACTTTCAAAAGAGCTATCTCTTCAAATTAAACGGCCTTTGTGATTCAGAGGTCATTCTTACAGAATTGGAACAAAATTCAAATTTCAGGGTAAAGAGCAAGGTATTGACTACGGGGCCAACCACCTCATATACGTGATACTTTCTGTTCGTTTTAAGTGTTAATGTTGCTCCTGACTTTCAGTTGGTAAAACTTTTTTTTATTATTTAATTATAACCCTCTCGCACCCATATTGCAGGCTTAATATAAAAATGCTCTCGAGGATAAAGAGAGACTTTATGTGTATTTTCAACATGACATACAAACTAAGTAGGTTTGAAGTGGAGACCATGGATAATATTGCTGAAGATTTGGAAGGTGCATTCAGACGGCATAATAGTGGAATATTGTATTGGGATGTTAAAAAATCGAGAGTGAATAGTCAATCTGGACTTGTCCCAGTTAAATATAGAGATAGATACATACCACAATTATTGATAAAAAAAAAAGTTTAAGAGATATGGGCAAAACATCTCGAAAATTTGTTTGACCATTATAAAGTTATCGTTGGCAAACAATCGTTGGGGGCGCCCACCCGCCCAGAGTCTCGGGCAAGTGACCCAAAAATTTAAAAAATTTGTGAAAAATTCAATTTTTTTTCAGAATGTGGGGCTAAGCTTAGGCAACGAATAGGTAATTAGGTACTATTTGAAAGATAAAGATGGCTTTAAACGATTGTTTGCCTGTTATTTCAAGCAGATTTATGGTCCTATGTCAATTTTAAATTCTTGGTCAACCTTCTTAAGACCATAGGCGGGTGTGCCTTGTTTGTCTCTTTTTGAATTCTTGATCAGCATGCCTAAGACTCTAGGCAGGCATGCCTTTCCAAAAACTAACCTGACAAGTATGTGTCCAATAAGAGAGTCATACATACTCCTGCCATTTACCCGTGCCCCAGCCATTTAAACATTTGCCTCTCAATTACTTGGACTATCTGTCTTGGCTTTTCTCTGTCTACAATTACCCAGCGTCTTGATGCAACCTATTGAAAAATACTTGATAACTTCTATTCAACATGATACAGTATCACTGTATCATACCACTGTATTACGGTATCATTTGATAACTTCAAATGATACAGGCAAGAATAATTTTGAAGAAAAGAAATTTTTGAAGAAAACGAATATTTACTTTGAGAGGAAGAATTAGATATACTACTAAAAGAATTAAAAAATAATAAGGCCGTAGGTACTGGTAGCATAGTAAATGGTTTTTTTATATAATGTGATTTTTAAAAAACAGAGAAATTTCCAGAAGATTTTGAATATTATTTTTTAAAGAGGATACCTAGAAATTTTAGGACAGCTTTAAGTAACTAATCTAAAAAAAAGGTAATAAGAGTAAGGGTGGTAATCGTAGAGGCACTAATCTGGTTTCTGCAGGAAGTAAATTACTTTTTAAGTCAAGAAAAATTAATGTTTTTCAGGCTTGTAAGGAGTCTCTGGTCCCTCACAACAATATGTTCTTAGAATTATAAGTAAAATAAATGAGATATAAAAAACGGCGTCTTACGACATGTCCAAAAGTTCTACCATCCCATTGTACAAGCTATCTTTGTTTTCTGATTTTAGTTAAGTTTGCTTTTTTTTTATTTCCTGTTTTTGGAATTGAGGCAGAGAAATTTTACCACATGTGCCTCCTAAACTCTAGGACAGGCCCATGAACCATTCACTATCCATTTTGATCTTCTCTTCTCCATCATTCTAACTGAACGGCAGGAATCCATGGACTGCCATTTAGCGCAAAATTGTATTCGTGGAAGCTGATGGGGACTCATGTTCATCCAATATCCATTTCACCTTCCCGTCTATAACATTCTAGCTAAGTGGTAGGCATCCATGGACTACCATTCAGCTAGTATGTTGGAAACGGAGAGGCAAAGGGTTTTTCTATGGTTTGTTGTTTATATTTGTCTCCATAAATATACATTAAAAATCTTTGCTTGTATCCACACCCAACAAAATATAGCGTGCCTATCTTATTGAAAAAAAACTTCAGATGGGAGGGGCTGGGGAACAAATAGGACCAACGACTCACTGGGACCAACTTTTCTGGTGCACACCATAACAAAAGGGTTCCCCTTTAAGTCCCCAAAATAATAAAGCTCATGAAAGAATCTTTCTGTGGGGAAAAAACATCGGTTATAATCTAGTTTCATCAGCTCTTCAGGTTGCATTAATTAGCGTTAAAAAGGTAACTGTATCACTCTTAGTTAAAAAGTTTTATTTTTACTGCATAGACCAATTTTATACTTTCCCTCCTTATTAAGGAGCAAAGGGAAACCTTGTTTTTTTTTACCAATGAAAGGAAAATTAAAGTTTAAGGGGTATGTAATTTCCATGCCTCAACCCGACAGCAAATGCCAGCTGGCTTTAAGGATTTCTCTTTTCGATACGAGTCCCAGTTTCCACGCTTATTTCACTTTTCAGTGCACTTTGACATGAGCCTGGAGTTTGTTAAGTCAGCCCGCCAATAATATCGTAATTAAAACAAGCGATGTTTCTTCTTATACAATTCTCCTGTTTTTTTTTCTTTTTTTTAAACTTAATCTATTTGGTAGATGAAATACTCAAGGACTATTTTGTACTCATACGTAGGTGTTAGCAAAAAAAACTGCTGTAAGTTCAATTTAAAGAAACATTAGTCTTAGATAAGTCCCAGGTTTCCTTTCCTTTTACCAGTCAGTGCGTATAGATGTATCCTTCAAACTTCGATTTTGGCCAAATGCTGAAAAACGATTTCTATTGACGTCATTTGGGAACGCTTTTCCATCATCGAACATGGTAGATCTCTCTACTGGAAACCAGAGTTTGGTCAGTTAGAAACCTGGAATCAAAGTGAATATTACTCTTTGGATTTTCAATAGGCCTTTTATCTATTTTTCGAACACTTTATTTTGAGAAGAACTCTTCAGCTTACAGTATAATTTTTAGCTCGAAGGTAAGCTCATTTTGGAACTTGATAACTAGAACCAACGAAATCTGAGCATCAAAGAGGGTTAGTGAAAGATGTTTCTATGCAAAAAAATTTAAGACAGATTCTGTTTAACCTAAGATTGAAATATGTTTTACTTCTTGTTATTTTGTAATTAGCCTATTTTATTTTCCATAGTTAATTGTATGTTTCAGTGACAAATCAGTTTTTTTGTACATACTTAACCAACACTATAATAAAAAAAATTCCTAATTTATTAAACTCCAAAATTTTCTATTATTTGATTTCAGACTTGATTTTATTTAAAATACCCCAGGCCCTTTTCTTAATAATGACTAAACATAACCTAGGCTATTAGTAACGGTTATATTATTTTTATTGATTTGTACTATTTTTTGTATCTATTTCATTTCAGCAGTTGGCCCAGGATGGTAAATGCTACCTGTTAGAAAATAAATAAAAAATTTGAAGGATGATTATTTTTTCTTTGAGGAGGAGAAATTAGCTGGAAATACATTGTAGGTACACGAAAGATACAAGAAAGGTTGAGAGGGCTAGCACACTTTCGGGGGATGAAAGTTTACAGAATGCCAAAGATTTTCTTTCAGGGCAAACCGTCTAGGGCTAAACTGAAAGCATTTCGTCCGCAGTTGGGGCGGGAGGATGTCTTGAAGAAAAATTTTAGTAAAAAGTGAACTTCCTCGGATAGTGTAAAGAGGGAGGTTTTGAATAGATTGGGATACAGGAGGAGAGTGTATAGATGTCTTAGACTCTGCCGGATTGGTGCTATGGTGAGTTGTTAGTAGTAGTTGTAGTATTCCAAGCAGGGTCCTGCTGGGACCCATGGATAATTTTACGTTCTTTTGTTTTATTCAAAAATAGACTATAATATTAAAAATATACAAAATCCCCCTCCACTCAAACTCCTACTTCAAACTCTTCTTTTTTTCTTTGTTTTATCCAGCGTTCTTTGGTCTACACTGAAACATCCTAGTTGTAACTCCCTTTCCAGATTCCTCTTCTCTTTCGCCTTCTTGACCATGGGCTGGTGATGGCTCATGCAATGGCCAGAATCCAACCGTTCTTTAAAGAATTAAAATAAAAAAAAACAAGTTTTTTTTTTAACTGAAAGTAAGGAGCGACATTGAAAATTAAAAAGAACAGAAATTATTCCGTATATGAAAGGGGCTGTCCCTTCCTCAACACCTCGCTCTTTACGCAAAAATTTTTTATTGTTTTAAAAAATAAAGTTGTGAGACAGAGTCGAACTTTATCGTAAAGAGGGAGGCGTTGAGGAGTGGACAGCCCCTTTCATATACGGAATAATTTCTGCTCGTTTTAAGTTTTAATATCGCTCCTTAATTTCAGTTATCAAACCTTGTTTTTTTTATTTAGTTTCTCAACGTTTTCAAGTTAATGCAGCTTTAATTTTGGCTCACTGTACATGAATAATTAAAACGAAATTTACATGTTTTACATTTTTTTGGGGCTAAATGGCTCTCTCGAAATTTTATTCTGACGTAACTTACGAATTAACTTACGTAACGAACTTCTATATTCGTATATATTTATTACGTATACTAATGGGTTCACCCCTTAGTCAATACCTCCCTCTTTACGCCAAAGTTCAAATTTTGTTCAAATTCTTTAAGAATGACCCCTTAATCACAAAGGCCATTAATTAGAATAAACAGATCTTACGAAAGTACAAAAAAAAAACTTGGGGGCGGACCCAATCATATACATAATAATTTCGGTTCGTTTTAAGTTTAGATGTTGCTCCTTACTTTCAGTGGAAAAAACTGTTGTTTTTTTTTTTTTATTTCTGATCGTTTTTTTAAAATAGTTCTGGGAAATCCGGTGCCCTCTTTATAGCAATATCCCTTCCCCCATAACAACATCCTCCATGGAAAGATCCTGCCACGTAACCCCTGATTCCCCTTCCCCAACTACTAGAAAAAATCCCCCTGAAAACTTCTGCATACTTCCCAATAACCAATACTATATAAACATTGGGCAAAGTTCATAACTTTCAGACCTTCCCCCGGGGACTGTGTGGGATTAAGTCATACTCAAAGACATAGTTATTGTATATTTCGTCCATGCTGAGCAAAAACTAAAATTTTGATCGGGTGACTTTGGGAAAAAAAGAGCGTGGGAGGGGGCCTAGTTGCCCTCCATTTTTTGGTCACTTAAAAAGGACCCTAGAACTTTTAATTTCCGTTGGAATGAGCCCTCTCGTGACATTATAGGACAACTGGGTCGATACGATCACCCCTGGAAAAAAAAAACACGCATCCATGATCTTTCTTCTGGCAAAAAATACAAAATTCTACGTTTTTGCAGAGAGGAGCTTGAAACTTCTATAGTAGGGTTCTCTGATATGCTGAATCGGATGGTGTGATTTTCAAATGACTTTTGAAAATAAGGCAAATTTCTATGACTTTGACTTTGAACAGTTCTATGACTTTTAGGCGTTATTTTTTCCTTTTTTCGAAAATAAGGCAAATTTTATCAGGTGCGTTACTTTTGATGGACAAGACTAAACTTGATAAGACTTATATATTTGAAATCAGCATAAAAATCTAATTCTTCGGATGTACATATTGATGTATCTATAAATTCTTTTCGTATCAAAATTCTGTTTTTTAGAGTTTCGGTTACTATTGAGCTGGGTCGCTTCTTACTTACAGTTCGTTACCACGAACTGTTTGATACATTATATTTCAAGTTACGTATATAGACGTATATATAGAGGCAAGCTTTCTGTAAAGCAAAAAAAATAAGTTTGATTTTGCCACAAGCAGGTTCATGTCAAGGCCTCAAGGGCATTTTAATTTTTTGGGGGTAGTTTCTTTTTGTTTTAAATCAAAACTTCGCTCTTAACTTCTAGATAAATAACTTATTTATATTGTTTTATTCTTGCTTATAGAAATCGAATTCTTAGTTTCTTTATTCAGCAGTAAAAGAAATCGCTTCGCAACAGAACTCCGTCTCACACCATCAAAATGGCTCTTTTTTGGAAGAAAATAACGTCAAAGCACCATTATAAGGCAACAATTTTTGTCCGTATAGAATGAAATACTATCAAACTTAAATTTTAAGACAGCAAGATTTCATTGTTACTCACTGCTAGTCCGATTGCTAGTTGCTAGTCAGATTCTCTCGTATGTGAGTAAAATCTGGACGAAAGTACACTGCAGTCAAGCCAGAGGGTTTTGCTCACCATAAAATTGAGTAAATTTCCTTAAGCTTAAAAATTTTCCTGATTAATTTCAGACTGATTACATTTTAACACATTTTTTGCATTGTAAACCTTATGAACTACTTCCTTTAAATATTGTATAATACATATAAACAATATTTGTATAAAAATGTGATTTGATCAGAACTCAAGGTGTTATAATTACAGCAAGATGAGCAAAAATCTCTAGCTTGAACAAGTGAGCCCTTTACGCTCCGCTGGTTATTTTAGACGATTAAATGTACTTGCTTTTTTAAATTTTGAATGAATTTCGGCCGTTTTTTTCACAGAACATTTTACAAAATTTGTACCGTATATAATGAAAATATCATCGAGCTGAAATTATAGGACAGCCGGTTTTTCGGATATATAGTTGCTTCTCCGATCTTTAAGTGTGTAAGAAAAAACTGAATGGATAATAACAGCTTACAGTATTTAATACTGTCAAATAATTCTTTTGTTTCTTTGTTGTAATTAGTTTTGTAATTATTATTATTCCATCAGCTAATTAACGCAATAATGTACGAAATGCTTTGACTTATTTTCTTGGCTCTTTTGACTCATTTGACTCTTTCTCTAATTTCTCTCACAAAGTGTAACTGCTCACTTTATCGTTGTCCTGAACGGGCATGCTGAGTTAAAAGCCCGTTCGACTCAATCTCTAATTATTATGACCCAGTAGCTTAACAGTTTTGGCAGTAAGCTTTTTCTTAGTTCAGGTTTCGAACCTCCAGAGAATAAATGGTTTGGCTTAATTCAACTAGAAAACGAAAATAGAGTTTGGCTCGTTATGGAATACAAATTGAAGGTAGATATAGTCTGGATAGGTAGATAAAGGATGGTGAAGTTCTTGAACGTGTTTTATTAACCCCGTTTACCCATTCTACTCAATAAATCCTTGGATTTAGAATCAATGAAAAATTCCTGCATGAAAAGCATTCAAGCACGATATAGTGCTAGGAACAGCAAAAAACAAATGGATTTAAACTTGTAACTAGAAAAAATTTCCTTTTAATCGAGAGGTGACATTGTCAAGCCAAGCACTAGAATACCCGACCTGTCTGGATGGCACGATTCACTGAGATTTTATATATTTCTAATTGGGTTTTAACTTTTTTGTTAGGGTTTAATGCATTTTACTTTTGGTTTGAAAAACCAATACTTGTAGAAAAATATATAATATGATTAAAGTGTATTTAGGAAACAGGACAGTTTTCGACTGTTTATATTTCAATAAAATTACTATTTCAATGGAAATGAAACTGTTTCAATAAAATTTAACTATTGCTATTTCAATAAAATTGAGAGGGAACGTATAATATGGCCCATAATTTTTGAAAGTCCGTTGAAACAAAAACACTTAGGCCATTCAAAAACGAATTGGGACTGAGGTATCACAGATTTGTTATATTAAAACATTGGCATCCTAGTTTTAAGACAATAGGGTGGGGGGATAGGAAAAACCCCCAGATTTGGAAAATAAATGTTTTCTAAATATAAAAGTAGTATAAAAGTTGTACAACTTTATAAAAGTTGTAGCATGGTCATGACCCACCTAGATTGCTATAAAATATTTTTTTTCACATATCTTTGTAACCGTAAATTGGAAAATAGCCTTGCCCCTCTATACTTACGTCAATTGGCGCCCCTGCCTGAGGATAATTGTGCTTTGTCGTAAGCTCATTACTTTTTTTCTATAGCAAAGAATCCTTACGGTTAATTATTTTTTTTCTTAATTAGGTTTCCAAATAGAAAGGCTTTACTGGCAGCATAGGTATTGGCTCGGAAAGCTGTGTCCTTAACTTTCCTTAACTTTGCTTTCTCTGTATAGTCAAATTTGGGAGAAATCTACAACAGGGACTACTTGGTGAGGTAAATAAATGCGCTCAATTTCCCTTGTAATTTCTATTGAAACCATGTAAAGGAAAAACAAAAAATTTGGGACAGAGCCAGAAATTATCTACATGTTTCCCCATTCAATATATATTTAGTTATTTTGTAATTTCTTTTGAATCAAGAAAAGAGGAAGCTTAACAATCTGACACAGGGGATGAAGACACTATTTGGAGGTTAGCCGGCTTAGTATTATCTGTTTAAGTAGTATACTACTCATTACCTATATAAGGAGTGACTTGAAAAAAAATGTTAGTTTTTAGGGGATTTTTCAGTCTGGTATTTAAAAATATTACAATTTAAGTCCATGCCTAATTCTCCGCAGTTTCGTTAAATTACTTTCATGGAAAGTTTTATAACTTCTAACGATGGATTAAGCCCTTATTACTTTTATCTTCTTTTTTTTATTATAACCTAGTGTTATTTTGTGATATTTATTCTTTATTTTTTAAAGATGCCATTTATAACATAAATGAAGTGTTTTCTTTTTTTTCGTTTGAAATTCTATTTTTATAAGATATGGAATTTTAAGCTTTTTCGGGAAATAAAATGATAAGGTTTATTCAGAGAATCATTTCTTTCTGGTTCTGGGCTTTCTTTTCAATAAAGCTCTTAGAAAGATAAGCTCTTACATGAGACTAAGTAAGGTTATTATCACTCTTTACCAATCTAGTGAGGAAAAACTAATCTGAAATGAATCCAACCTGTTACAACACTTGAGTGACAAATCTAAACACTGACTTAAAACACTCAGAACATGGCATTAAGGGAATCAAAAACTAAATAATTACAGTCAAATACGGATAGTTTTACAGTCACAGAATTAAAGAAAAAAGAGAAATGACGCAGCAGAAACTGAAAAAGGCTCGCCTGGAAGAGACTTTGGGGTGAAGATAAATGTACAAAATAGACATTTTTTGATGGTACAAATAACAAAAGATAAAACAAATAGGAATTATTTTCATTCAGTGAATATTTTTCGAAATGGATATTTCGGCTCTATGTCTAAGAGCCGTCATCAGTAAAGCATAGATAAAAATACAATAAGACTTACGATAAAATATATGACCATTAAAACTAAAAAAAAAACTAAAATAGTTCTAGCATTAACACTTTAAGCAAGTTCAGCAAGGAGTGAAAAATAGACACGAAACAAGGCAATTCATTCCGTTGAAAAAGCAAATCAAGAATACGTTTATAATTAAGGCCTTGCTTTTTGGCAGCTAACCAAAAAACGTCTAAAGGTCCTAAAGGTCTTTTTGATACTAGTTCATTGGGTATTAACTGTTGGTTTTGCAATGCAACATGTTAAATAATTTTTTATTGAATTTATGTATAATTGGTTTGGGTGAATGTTTTCCAAAAGCTCTATTTGAAAAAGCATTATTAGCCTACTTGAATTAAGTTTAATTTCTATTCCCCCCCCCAAAAAAACCACTTGTTTAATACCCAAATCCTTACTAATGAGGGCGGTGTTTTCAAAAAGTATTACGCGGCTAGAATTTTCGCAAATATAGCTGCTTAGACCTGAATCAAAAGAGCTAGAAACACTTTTGCAATTTAAAGCCTTTGTCATATTATCCTTATGTTGTCGCAGGCGCTTTTCGAAATTTTTGGGGGCTTCTAGCAACATAATAATTGTCGTAGTCACATGGTATTTGATACATACCTCTTTAACGGACAAGTGTGGTTTTTCCTTAACAACACTTAATGACATTTTATGGCTTTAAAATTACTTGTAACACTACTTACATATTATATTGAGTAATTTTTTTTTAATTTCGTAGTAATTATTGGTATGTAAGGAAGGTAGATTACATTTGAAGGTAAATTAAATAAAAAATTCTTTTCATCTGGAAGTAAGGAGTAATATTAAAAATTAAGAAGAACGGAAATTATTCCGTATATGACGGGGGTTAGTACCTCCACATTCCCTCGCTCTTTACTCTATATATTGGTTTATGAGTAAATTTACGTTAAAGGACTTGTAAAGTTTAACCAATAATAGGAACATTTTTTCTGTTTTTTTTTACAATTTTTGTTTAGCCAATATCATAGTGTTGAAAACAGGAACTTTTATCAAACAGTTCGTGTAACGTATCAACAAACTGCGAGTAAGGAGCTATTCGGCTCTCTATAAAACAGAATTTAGTGAACAAAAGATACATTAAAAGAATTAGCTTTTTATACTTATTTCAAATTTATAAAGCTCATTCAGCTTAATATTACCTATCAGAAGCTACGAGAGTCAGAAAATTTGCCCAATTTTAGAAAAAAAGGGAAAACACTCCCCAAAATGTCAAGCGATCTTAATAAAAATCACACTATCAGATTCGGCATCTCAGAGAACTTGACTGGAAAGGTTTCAAGCTCCCATATGCAGAAATGTGGAACTTTGTATTTATTGCCAGAAGAAGATTTGTTTTTGTTTCCAGGGGACATCCTAGAATATCGTAAGAGGACTTGTTTAATCGGAAATCAAAGGTTCTAGTGCCCTTTATGGGTGGCCAAATATATTGAAGGGCAACTAGTCCCTCCCTTCTACGCCTTTTTTCCCCGAGGACATCTCAAAATTTTGAGACGGTAATTTGATTCAGCGTGCTTAAAGGTCAGCATAGTATGTTTTTGGGGATGACACGGCCTCCATCGTCCCAAAGGAAAGGGTTATAAGTTATGGAATTTGTATATTGTTCAAATAAAGCATTTTTTAATAGTAGAGATGACCCTAAAGGTCCCACCGGGGCTCCTTATATGGGCATAGAATACTGACGGGGCACCAAATAAGGGCATAGAGTCATTAGGGAGAATGATTGCGTAATCGGTCAATGACCTCTTTCTCCAGGTGTGTTTTTGGCACGCTCTCAGCGAATGTCAATGTTGTTATTGTTTCCGAGGCAAAATGCCAAGGTCAATGTTGTTGTTGCTTTGAATAGAGTCATTTGGGAGAACACGTGGTTAATGGGGTCAATGTTATTGTCGTTTCCGAGCCAACTTTCTTTTCTGGTCAGTCTAGAGTTGGCAGTCATTAATCAAATTGTTTCCAGGGAGTGTCTGACAGATGACGTCAAGTTAATTAATGTCTTTGGAGTTCGACCAGAATTGTCTCCGAGAAACAGTTAGATCACACATGATGTCATGATTGATTGATTGACACGAAAGGGGAATTAATTTGTTGTTCTAAAGAGAATTGATTCACGAAAGGGAAATTAATTTGTTGTTTCTAACAAGAGAATCGTTTCCGAGCAAACGTTTTGATCTTAGCGCGCGAAAAGGTTTCCAAATAATTTGAAATGCATTAGCGCAGAGATGCCAAACAAAAGGAACATGCTGAAATTCCGTTTGGGGGGTAATTTTGGCGAAACTGTTTTAGCTATTTTATGGAATTATTTCGGCGAAACACTTAGAGACATTATAAAATATGATTTTTGAAGAGATTTTGGAGGAGGTTTTGAGTGTGGTCGTTATAATACACAAGTTTCAATTGAACAGTGTTGCGAGGTCCTCTACCCAAACCCCAAAGGGTTCCAATCCCCCTACCCCAACCCCGAAGGAAGCCCCCGGTACTCAAAGGTCCCCCAAGCTCCCAAAGGGCCACCGGCGCCCCCAAAGGCCCACCCAGACCTCCAAAGGCCACCCCCGGGCCCCCAATGGCCCATCGAGCTCCCAAAAGACCAACGGGGTCCCAAAGGGCCCCCAGACCCCAAAAAGGCCATACCCGAGCCCCAAAGGCCCTCCCCGGTCCCCAAAGGTCCACCAGACCCCCAAAAGCCCTCCCTGTGCCACAAAGGCCATCCCCGGGCCCCCCAAAGCCCCATCGAGCTCCCAAAG
>JAQQPU010019782.1:0-12080 GCA_029168905.1 Artemia sp. Kazakhstan ARC1039
TTCATTCATTTTGCTCACACTTTCATCTAGGATGCTTAAATCATCAGCATAATCCAAGTCCAGGAGACTTTTTCCTCCCCATTTGATTCCGTGGTCTCCCATTGCCTTTCCTGTGCTCCTTAAAACAAAGTCCATCAAAATAATCCATATAAAGGGGGATAGAACACAACCCTGCTTAACTCCTGATTTAATACAAAACCAGCTACTAACCTCATTTCCTACCTTAACCGCAGCAGTGTTATTCTCGTACATAGCACTAATCACTTTAATGTATTTGTCTGGTATACCATACAAGGATAAAACCTTTACTAAAGCTCCTCTATCAACAGAATCGAACGCTTGCTCATAATCTATAAAACTGAGGACCAAAGGTGTTTGAAAACTTAGGCACTTCTCAATTATTAACCTAAGAGTGAAAATTTGGTCAACACATCCTCTACCTTTTCTAAAACCGCACTGCTCTTCTCTTAAAACTTTGTCTACGGCATCTCTCAGTCTAAAAAGTATCATATTACTAAGCAATTTGCTACCTACAGAGACCAGACTAATGCCTCGATAATTACCACACTCACTTTTATCACCTTTCTTATAAAGTGGCTTAATTAAGGTTTTCCTAAAATCATTAGGTACTTCCCCTTTTTCAAAAATCATATTCATAATCTCCAATAACTTATTTCTAACCTCAGAGCCACCATATTTAAGAAACTCATTTACTACCCTATCAGCACCTGGAGCCTTATTATTCTTTAATCCTTTTAGTACTGTTTCTAATTCCTCCTCACAAAACAAATCTTCCTTCACATCCAAGGTATCACAAACTTTTTCATTTTCCTCTATATTTTTTCCTGCAACTCTATCTCGGTTAAGCAAATTCTCAAAATGTTCGGCCCATCTCGCTTTAGCTTTTGTCTTATCGCTAATTGCCACCCCATTCCTATCTTTAACTGGGACAAGTCCGGATTGACTACTACCTCTCAATTTGTTAACCTGCCAGTACAATATTTTACTATTATGCCGTCTAGCTGCATCTTCTAAATCCTCGGCAATTTTATCCATGGCCTCCACTTCACACCTCCTTAGTTCATATTTCAATGCTTTCTCCACTTTCTTTACATTTCTTTTGTTTTCATGTGATCTATCACTCAGATAATTCTTGTACAAGTCCTTTCTCCTTTCTATTAAACTTAAAGCTTTTTCACTAATATTCTTAGCTGCAGTTCTAGCTTTCTTCCCTAATACACCTTCAGCAACTTCACAAATTATTTTTCTAAAATTATTCCAACCATCTTCCACATTATCAAATTTTAAACTCTCAAGTTTAGTATTCAACTGTTCCTGGAAAGTTTCTCTCAAATTCTCATCCTGGAGTCTACTAATATCATAACTTCCCGGGAGGTAAGTACCCTTCCGATATTTCAGCTTTAAATTAACCCTTGACACTACTAGATGGTGATCTTTACTTTTAACATCAATAACAGCACTCCTATATACCCTAGTATCTTGTATTGATCCTGCCAGTCTTCGATTTACTATAACATAATCAATAAGGTTTGCTGTCTTACCATCACGTGAATACCATGTTAGCTTATGAGCCATTTTATGACCAAACACCGTATTGGTTATAACTAGATTGTTATACCTACAAAATTGCAAAAGTCTGTATCCATTACTGTTTTCTTTTCCTACACCAAATTTACCTAAGCTGGGATACCATCTATCCTTATTTCTACCAACCTGGGCGTTAAAATCTCCCAGCAATAACATCATATTTCTACCTGGGACCTTGTCTATTTGCTCCTGTAACTGTAAGTAGAATTCATCTGAGTCACTAGTATCTCCATCAGTCGGTTCTACAGGGGCGTATACTACTATAACTGATACCTTGAACTTTCTAGTCATAAAATGAGCAATTAGTATTCTATTATTAATACCTTCCCAGCCTAAACAAGACTTAGCAGCTTCCTTATTCATCATGAGCCCTACTCCCTGTCTATGTAACCCATCCTTCCAGCCTGAGTAAACAAATTCTATATCACCTAATTTCATGCTTCCTACCCCTGGGATATGAGTTTCTGAAACTCCTAATAGATCCAGTTCGAATCGTCTGAATTCGTCAGTCAAAATGTCGATACGATAGTCATTTTTTAATGTCGTAACATTCCAAATTCCAATTTTCATGTTCTTTAAATCATTGAAATTTTTTTCGCCTCAGGAAAAGTAATGATCCCGGATACCAGTGCAGGACGGGGATCACATATCTTCTCAAGTCTACACCGAAGTGCTTAAGCCGGCTTAGAACCGGACAGCAAGAAGTCCCTGGGACCTCCATGAATGGAGGCTTTGTGCAATCCTGGGCCCATCTTGGTCACAACATGGTTTTCAGCGCTTGGCGATGCTCTTCTATCAACAAGAGTCGAAATCCTGCACAGACAATCTCAAGCCTATTTCCTCCGACTCATTATATATTCATGCCTACAAATATTATGCTACTACGGGGAGGCAACCCGTAATAGATAAATTAGCTAGGAAGAGGTTTTTCAGCCCAAAGACGCCCATCAAAACATACCAATCCCAGAAGAATTGTCCATTAGTCAGAATCCCGTGCGAATGCTGTGTCGTTTACTAGGCTATAATTTCCTCGAGGGGCGCCACTCCTCAAGTGGGAATAGAGTTGACCGCAAGGTCCCCAGTCTTGCAGGTACCCCGAAAAGGTCGAGGCAGCCCTTTGCAGAGGCCGTTGTCCATAGATCTGGATCTTACGCCCTGCCACAGTTGTCCTCCTATAGAGGATCCTCCCGCGATGGTGTTCTGCATCACCATGCAATTTAACCCATTGCTGGGAGAAGGTTTGCAGGCATTGCAATATGAATAATGAAACAGTTGACCATTTCCTATTCGAATGTAATATGCTGACGTCTGCACAACATACCTTGCTTTGTAAACTGTTAAAATGCTTCAAACACCACAAAATCTCACTATCAGCCAAGAGCCTAGCCAACTATACCTGCACACAGAGCATAGAAATCGACATCTATCATCTCATAATTGAACTCCTAGAGTCGAAAGATCTATTGAAAGATATCTTAAAATATCTAATAATCATGAGGCGATCAAGCCAGTAGCTCTGTAGCCCATAGAGTGACGCAAAAGGAAAAGGGCTAAATAATATCACTGAAAAGCCCGCCTGCTGTTAAATAGAAGAAGAAGAATCATATTTTCTTTTATTATACATAAAGTTAAAGCACTTTATAAATACTACATTGAACATGAAAAAAGCACATTAAACATGAGAAAATACGCGTTTTTTAAAATTTATTTATAATAAAAAATAAAACATTTATTTTACATAAGCATTAGAAAAACACTTTAATAAATATACTTTTTCTTTAATTTATTTATAAAAAAATATAACATTTATCAGAATATACACACAAACTTAAAATAATATCTCACTTTTATTTACAACATTTTAAATTTGAAATGGGGCCTCTCCCCGGGGGCGGCCGCTGCGGCGACCGAAGGCCGAGGGCAGCCACTACAACGGCCGGAAAGCGCCGCTTGCCGGGAAGCGCCGCGGGGCCCGCTGTGGTGGGCCGGAGGGGGGCATTAAATAGTGGAATTAATGATGAAATTGCTCTGCCTTGCACACACACACACAAACACATTAAAAATTGTTTGCGATAAAAAAAAGAGAAAAAAGAACTTAAAAACACCCATCACTACCCCATCCCACCCAATTTGTACTTTTAAAGAATTTAAGTTTTGTAGACCGAGTTGTTTTCTGTACTCTACACATTCAACTCGGTCTGAGATTAAATAGTGACCGTGTGGTAGTACCTTCTCGCCATCCTCAAGTACATAGACTTTGTCCGATATGGCCGACATGGAATTTTTCTCAACTCTAACTGTGTAGTTTTTAAATTGTAAAGAACGAATCGCCATGACTTTTGCTCTTGGGAATAAACTACGTTCCACACAGTCTCTATACACACTCATGTCGAAATTATTTTTTAAAAAGTGTGTAGGTACCCCCTTGAAAACTTGTTTGATATCCTTGTTGTGTGTTTCCACACAGTATACCTTCGGCCCAGGAAACACACCACTGGATATCAGATTGCTACCCGTTTCAGATTTTAACATTAACAATTTATTTGGGGCCTTGCGTTTCACTAGCTCTGGGTAGTGGGATTCATCCCAATTGGTGTAGTTCATTCGTGAGCAAATGTACTCGCCATTTTCCAAATCATTCGATAGATTTTATGCACTTTAATACACTTGAACTTGTCCCTCAATCGGCCACTGTACCTTGCATACATTATAATAAAATGACAACATTAGTTTTTTAGATATTTCAGTTATTGCACTCCCGCCTCCAATATTTTTATTTTAAACAATGTTTCTTTTCTTGCGATGTAGGAGCACCATATCAGAGTCTATGATTGTGAACGATGTGAAGTTTGGATCCGCAATTATTCGAGCACAATCTTGGGGATTGGTTACAATGTCACATCGACTTCTGTTTCGTACGCTTTCGCACATTTTACCGAAGGCTGAGTTCAAAATGAGTTTTTAGACTTCTTTTTCAACTTTCGTTTTCGCTTTTGAACTCTTACTGACGAAGGTGTCAATAAACGTTTTTATGTAAGGCTTTTGATCAAATTGGAGGGCTCTATGAATCTTTGTGACTTTGAAACCATTGGACACCATCCTTTTCAATAGCACGTGATGAACAACGATATTCTGTTTCGGGCTGAGGTCGGCAATTAGTTTTTGTTTTGATGTTACCCAGTGCATACTCCCATCCTCTACTAAAGATAAATTGTAGGGGCTCAGAGAGTCCCTACCCACCGGTCTATTTATGCACGGAAAAACAAAGTCTTTTGCCGAGTCATGGATTTCCATGGGTATTTCACCGTTAATTTCAAAAAACCATCCCTGTGCCCCATTCTCCTCAACGCTAGCAATGTCGGGGAAACTCGAAGTACATGGATTGTTAAGCCAGTTATAATTGCCACACGGCAAAGAGTAGTGAGACATTGCCGATGGGTAAAGGGAATTCATATCCAAAAAAACTGCGTCTGAATTTTCATCGGTGTGCTGTCCGGTCGGATCAGTTTTCATGTTACGGTCCCCGTGAAAAACATACCACCCCTCATTGATCTCTCTACAAACAGATGCTGATCCACGTCGGCGATCAGACCTATTTCTTCTTTGCTGATTTTAAGTATCAAGTCGATCAGCAGATGAGGAGTGAAAAAATAATAACCTAAATCCAACCCGAATTCCCCATAGATTTTATCCGTATTCTTGCACACAATGTCCAGAAGAGTGAGTACGTCACTGGCCAAGTATAGTTTACAATAATCCTACCCATTTTTACATCCCCCCTTTGCCCAAGCCCTCTTAGCAAATTCATAGTCGCTAGTGGTGCACTTACTCTCAGTAAGAGAATTGTAAAAAGCTTCAATGGGCGGTAATGACACCTCATCTAGCCTCGAGGCAGAGTTGTAATAATCATATGCATATATGCCCTTACACGTTAATAAATCATACATTTCATCATCGGGGAAGCGCTGTTTAAGGAGGGGGAAGCTATCAAAATTGTCACTTTCCTTTACCTGAATCAATTGACTTAAGAATTTGGGGAAGAAGCTGAAAGAGTCTAAAAAACGGATTTAATTCAGGCACGTGTTACCCTTGTCAACTGTTTTCCACATGAATTCTAGCAGCAGTAGCTTCTCCGATGATTTGGGTATGATTTTATATGAAAAAGAACCATCTATCCATGCGTCATCTACAACTCCACCCTTTGCAATGCGGGCCAACGCCGGTAGAACAAACTTTATGTCATAATTGGAATTGTGTATAAAAACCGGTACGAAATATTGCTGTCTAACGTTTAAATTTCATGACTGATGTGCTACCCCTCTAAAGTTACTCCCCCCATATAATTTCCTGCCACAAATGATCATGGTCGATCACCTTCCTCCTCCCTCCATTCCCAACACCATCATCAAATTGTCCCTTGCAAACCCAACATATTTTACGATTTTTAATGGCCAATCTGTCATCTGGTGATAGGAGCATAGGATAATTTGTGTAACGAAGGCGCGTCTCCTCATGGGCCTATGTCAATTATATATATGTATATGTTAATAATAAAATGATTGAACTTGAACTTCAACGAAGGCGCGAAATTGCACCGTTCGCTGTTTTGATTAGACTGTTTGTCCTACACCATGTCAATGTCACGGGTTAGACCATCTAGGCTGGCCATGTCCCCAAAATAATCATTTAAAAAACCTCTATGCCACTCCATAATATCAAGAACTAGTGTAGGCTCATCCCTAAACTCCATTGGTGGTGCGACGATTGGTTTAGGTCGACTAAAAATGGATGCTCCATGCCCAGATGTTGATGGCGCTGCTAATTCATTAATCTATAGAAAAAGGGTTTGTTTTCTATGTGAAATAACCATTATTTTATAAAGTTAAAAAACTATGTTCATTTTTTCACCCCACCCTCAAAACTTGATTTCCCCTCTTAGCATTATATTCACTAAATACTTGCCGCCACCCCCTTACTTCATATAAAGTAGCCAAAATTGAGCTTAGTTAATTCTAAATTTCACTATTCTTTTATGTTATTAATTACACTGAAAAAAATGAACATCTAAAAAGCACCGATAAATATTCACTAGTTTGGTGAGGCATACGCAATACAATTTTTTAACTAATAGCAATAAAGTGAAATAAGAAAATATTTGTCAAGGAGCTGCGATTAGTTCAGAAAGAAGCAATAGCCTTATTTCTCCTGAAGCATTTTAAGTCAGATGTTTACCGGGGTATTAAATAAGTATCATTTTTACACCCCCCTCAAAACTTAATTTCCCCCTCCTAGCATTATATTAACTAAATACTTGCACCATTGGGACTTGCTCATTTTCTTGGGTATTTTACGATTTCTCATTGACCACTGGCCTAATTTGGCTTTTGTGTGTGTGCCCCATTGTTTTTGTGTGGGTTCCATTGTAACTGAATCCCCGTGTAACTGAACCCCAAGCAACTGAACCTCCGTGCATCTGAACCCTCGTACAACTGAGCCCTCTTTAAGTGAACCCTCATGCAACTCCACCCCCGTGCAGCTCCACCCCATTTAACTAAACCCCGTGTAACTGAACCACCGTGCAAGTGAACCTCCGTGCAACTGAACCCCAAGCAACTGAACCCCATGCATCTGAACCCTAATGGAATTGAGCCCTCTTTAACTGTACCCTCATGCAACCCAACCCCTGTGCAACTCCGCCCCATTTAACTAAACCCCGTGTAACTGAACCATTTTGCAACTGAACCTCCGTGCAACCGAACCCCCGTATTATCGAACCCCCGTATAACCGAACCCCCCGTATAACTGAACCCCCTGTGCAACTGAACCCTCGTGCTACTGAATCCCCTTTAACTGAACCCCCTTGCAACCGAACCCCCCTGCATCTGAACCCTCATACAACTGAGCCCTCTTTAACTGAACCCTCATGCAACTCAACCCCCGTGCAACTCCACCCCATTTAACTAAACCCCGTGTAACTGAACCATCGTGCAAGTGAACCTCCGTGAAACTGAACTCCCCGTATAATCGAACCCCCGTATAACCAAACCCCCGTACAACTGAACCCCCTGTGCAACTGAACCCCCATATAATCAAACCCCCGCATAAGCGAACCCCCATACATCTGAACACCATGTGCAACTGAACCCCCTAAGCTATCTGATAAATGGTGCTTACCATATAAGTTACAGCTAGCTCGCTACAAAGTATTCGTGGGGCATAGTGAATCACGCTTTCTCTCCTCAAATTCATGTCAGTGTTGCCAGTCTCATGATTGAGCTTTGGTCATTTTTGACTGGACGCTTGAATATCTGAGTCCTGGAAATAAAAATCAATTTTTTAGTTATTCACTAGGTATTTAAATACGATGTGGGAAAAAATTTCAACTATTAGCTAAACTTGAAATTTATTCAGAATGTTAATGGTGGGAACCCCTTCCCCTAACTCCTCTTTTTTCTTCAATAATTTACCCCCTTTAGTAAATACACACGCGTACATACAATGATCGTCTCAATTATATATGACACGGAAGATAATTGCTATCTGTTGAGTTAAAAATAAAAATTGTTGCGAACGCTATTTTACCCAGATATCTTTATACCTGGCCATCTGCTTTGAAGCTAGCGAAAAATATACGATCTGAAGCATTTCAAGTCAGATTTTTACTGGATATTAAATAAGTACCATTTTTACACATCCTTCAAAACTGAATTCCCCCTCCTAGCATTATTTTTAACCCCAATTATCAAGTTCGGTTAAGCTATGAATGCATATAGGCATAAAAGTGCAGTTTTTTGACGCATCAGTCACACACCCTCCCCCAACAATGCCACAACAATGACCCAACGGAATGTCATAAAACACTTTTTTTTAAATACGATGTATGAAAAAGATACAATTTCGACTATTAGCTACATTTGAAATTTATTCAGAATATTAATGGTGGGCACCCCTTCCCCCAACTCCTCTTTTTTTCTTCAATAATTACCCCCTTTAGTAAATACACACATGTACATACAATGATCGTCTCAATTATATATGACACGGAAGATAATTGCTATCTGTTGAGTTAAAAATAGAAATTGTTGCGAAAATCTAAACAGCTGTTATGAACATGTGAAATTTATCGTAGCTTCGAGAGCTTGCATAATTATAGAAAGTTCCCCTTTCTGTGTGAAACTCAAAATGATAGATAATTCTGTTTGAAACTCATAATGATAGATAGGAAATAAAAAAGGTTACGTTAGTCCACGAATAATGTATGTTTACTTACCAATATAATTCTTTTATTGTCCATTAGAACGTGCGAATTGATTCTTATAGGTTTATTATATACTATTATACTTCTATTAATACTTCTATTAATCAACTGACACAGAATGAACAATTCGTTCAATATATATAGCAAAAAAACATGATTATAACCAACTGTAAACCCGTATTTCTAGAATGAGACCATTCTTTGATTTGACAATTTCTTTGATTTCACGATTTGACGCAATTTGACAATTTCTTTTTTTTGGTTAAAAAACAAACAAAAAATCACGTTATGATGAAAGGGTCTCAAAACCCGTCTGGTTGCGTTATACAATCTCAATTATACTTTCAAAACGTGTTTGATTACTTTATAGGTATATAATATAAAAGGTTTGGTCACTTTTTACAATGTGCACGTCAAACTGCACTGTATATTCATGCCTCAGGTTTAAGTTTTCTTTTAAGTTTTCAATCAATAGTACTCTCACTACTAGTATAGTAGCCTACATAACAATAACAACGCAAAATTACAAAACAAAACAAAAACATAATAAAGCACACAATACCATCAAACTAACATACATAGATAGATGTATGTTACATCTATCAAGGGCCATGACTACAAAAAATAACAAACAAGAAAACAACTTACATACATACAACAATAATTTCAACACTCACCCCATCCCCTTTACAAAAATCTATCTCTATGTGACATACCCAATTTTATATATTTTGCTATCATTCTTATTCTCCCATAATTTTTTGATCCCGTTACTGAAACCAACCACTCACTTGTCCCCACATTAAATACCAAAATAAAAGATTTATCAACTAATATTATAGGCTGTCGTTTTAAAAAAATGCAAGGGGGTCTGTGGGTCGGTTCTAGGCGAATACCCTCCCTCCCATGAAAATATCCCCCCCGGAAAATACCCTCCACAGAAAATACCCCCGGAAAATACCACCCCGCGGAAAATATCCCCCGCGGAAAATACCCCCCAGAAAATACCCCAACTGGAAAATACCCCCCGCGGAAAGTACCCCCCCCCCCCAGAAAATCCCCCCCTGGAAAATTTGTATTTTTCTAATAGAAGAAAGATCACGGAAGCGTGTTTATTTGTTTGTTTTTTTTCCTAGGGGTGATTGTTTCGATCCAGTAGTCCTAGAATATCGTGAGAGGGCTCATTTGAACGGAAATTAAAAGTTTTAGTGCCCTTTCTAAGTGACCAAAAAATTGAAGGGCAACTTGGCCCCCTCCCCCGCTAATTTTTTTCCTGAAGTCACCCAATCAAAATTTTGAGATAGTCATTTTGTTTAGCATGGTCGAAAGTTTAATAAATATGTCTTAGAGGATGACTTAATACCCCACAGTTCCCGCGGGGAAGGGCTGCAAGCTATGAACTTTGCCCATTGTTTGTTTTTTGTTTTTTTTAAGATCAGATAAGATTTATTCTTCATTAAATACACATACAATGATACATGTTATTATTCCCCCAAAGGCTCATTGGCCTGTAAAGAAGGGGGAAGACAAATGAGTTACTTACTCAGAGATGAAAAACAAAAGAAAATTCAAAATGATCACTTACTCACAGACAGAAGAGCCAAAGGAGAAGAAAAGAAAACAAAGATAAAATAAAACTATAGGAAAAAATATAATAAATAAACTGAATTAATTAAGTAGATTAAATAGACTAAAAAAATAATAATAATAAGAAAAATAATAATAATAACAAAAAAAAAACAGATAAAAATAACTTCTACGAAGCCAAAGAATTTTTAACAATTTTTTTAAACAAACCGAATGAGTGGCACCTTCGAGCCGATTCAGGCAACTTATTCCAAACAATATGACACGCCATTAAAGGATTAAAATCTGACCTTATGCAAGGAGTAAATGGAATTTAAACATGATTTGTGATATTGCAAAGATTATAATTATTAGGCCTATGATCAGAGGTAGAAGATAGCGGAGCACTTAGGGGCCGGGGGAGGTCACCATGAAGCTGAGAAAAAGTACAGCATGCACATGAAAGAATGTATAGTGACTCAAGATCATGCAATGGGATAACTAAGGAGTTTCCTGAATGAGGTGTTTAGCTTCATTGTAAACCTTAGAAAGTGGTTTTAGCAATGAAGGAAAGGTTGACATCCACACTATTAGACAGTAAGAAACGTAAGATTGGATCAAGCAGTGAAAAAGGATTTTCAAAATTGGTCCAGGAAAAGTATGTCTAAGTTTCCTTAAAATACCGAGATTCCTACATATCTTCATCTTAATAAAATCAATGTGACGTTTGAAATATAGGTTTTCATCAACAAGAATTCACAAAAAACTAACATATCGATTTTTAGATCTATGAATTATCCCATTTGGCTGGTGAATTTCTGATAACTAGGGATAAACCTGAGAAACACGCGAAAAAATCAAAAAACTGGACTTAAAAAAAATTTAGGGTAAGATAATTAGCATCAAGCCACAAAATTACCCTCCAAACAAATTTTTCAAATTTAATTGAAGCTCTGATTCGCATTTTCCCGAAGTGCCAAGTGTGCTGTCATCAGCAAAACAAACAAGGACATCAGATGAGGGCGAACTATAGTTGCCACTTTGAGCAACTAGGGCAAGGGAAGGCTTAGGATGACAAAGTCTGCAACAATTAATAAGTGTCTGCTTTTTTACAACATACTAAAGATCATTTACATAAATCACAAATAGCATAGGCCCTAAGACTGATCCCTAGGGGACGCCAAAATTCACTTGTGAGGGTGACCAGAAAAGTGGATCAAACAGAAATTAACCTATCCTTCAAATTAGACTGAAACCAGGGAAATTCATTTTCCTGCACGCCAAAATGAGACATCTTCGATAGAAAAATTTCATGGGTTAAGGAATCGAGGTCTTACGAATATCCAGGAATATAGCAGCCAGAATCAACCCCGAATCTATCTCAGAATGAATCATAGGCAGCGCGCTAGCACTGCCTAAGTAAAGAACGATGTGCGGCACAATGTGTTTTGTTTTCTTCTTCTTCAGTCAGGCACTTCGTATCGAAGGGGTTATCGTAGAAACTTCGAAAAAGGTTCATTCGATTGGAAATTGAGAGTTCTAGAGCCCTTTTTAATTTTCGAAAGAGATTGGAGGGCAACTAACCCCCCCCCCCAAACCCATAATTCCCCCAAACACATCCAATCAACATTTTGATATATATATATAT
>JAQQPU010019783.1:0-16087 GCA_029168905.1 Artemia sp. Kazakhstan ARC1039
AATTTGCATATTTTTTTCAATAAAGCGCAAATTATGTGAAGTGCAAGGTAATTTAGCCCATCTTAAAAAAATGAGATACAAAATAAACTAAACAACTGTTTGAAAGACCTTATATAGCATGCTGATCATTTGGGTCACGTTGTTTGATGGATTTCTAAATTTCAACAAATTCTTCTTGAGAATTTGTTTCTTCTTGTATAAGATTATTCAGCATGGAAATGTTCTTCTTGAGAAGAACATTTCTTCTTGTATAAGATTATTCAGCATGGAAGGATATCTCGGTATTTTTTCAGAATCTGTGAAAAAGAAAACTTGAAAACGTATTTAAACAATTGCCGTATAAATGTATTTAACAGTTATATTTTTTAAAGTAACCAATTTGGCCAATTATAAAAAGTTATGAATTATTACTTAAGAAAATTTAAAGACTTTATAGAAATTGTAAACATGTAACATAATGCACTAGTTATTTGTATGGCTAGTAATAACTCTATTCCAGTAAATTAAATTACTATATTACTCTACTCTGATATGAATGATTGATATTAACTCATGAAAACAAGAAATGAATCAGATTTCAACTTGTCCTTGTTTATTATTAAACATTTTGAATTAAAATCATCAAACAAAAATATAAGACGTTTAAAGGTTGGCAAGTATCTAGTCTATAGCATCTGAAATTTAAAATCTTTTAAATCTAAACGTTTATGATAAAGATGAATAAAAAATTCTAACGAATCAAGAATTGGTTAGCACAATTCCATCATCAAAGATTGTTTTTAAGCCATTATAAGGCAAAAATGTTGATATTTTATTTGAAACTTTAAAGAACTGATGAAAATCATTCTATTCCATTTTATCATTTTGTTGTAAAATGATTTTATAAGTAGGTGTTTGAAAAAAGAACTTATAATTAGAATTTAGCTGGTGATTTTAATGTAAAATTGAGCACCTTACAATCGGATTTTGCTTTAAAACCTTTACCCTGTTATATCCAAGTAGATTGATGGTTTCTATAGCAGTACTGGGCTCATGGTTAGATATTTGCCGCAGCAAAGTTGGCTGAAAAGCTTGGTATTTGTCCCTGTAAAAAAAACTGCGAAAGAAACGTCAGTGTGCGGCAGATATGGCTCTTAAAGATTTTTATTCTTTATATTTTAGAGCCTACTCATACATTGGTATTTACAGTCTTGAGTACAAACAAGCTTTGATCAAAAATCAAAAAATCAATAAAGTACCTAGTTCTTTTTTCTAGCCACTTTCTGGAAATAAAACACCTTTCTATTATTCGATACTATTTATATTTTGATATGTGTATTTGATTATACTGTATATTTAAATTTAAATAAAGGCTCCCTATTATGAAATAATTGTTGAAATAAAAGTAAAGAAAGCAATTTATACTTTAAAAAGTTGAATTTGACCTTCAAGGCTTCTCAAGTTTATGATGATTCATTTTTTTACTAAGAGATTATAATAGGAAATATTCCTACTCTCAACGTAAATAGACGGTCACTTTTTTCCCTTTCATGGCTTTTTATCATTTCTTTTCGTTGTCTCAGTTTATGGAACATGTTAAACACAGTTCAGCCATCCAAGTTAACCATAAAAGTAAAGAAAGCTATTTGTCGGCTTTACATTTTCTGGACGATGTTAAACACTTTCAGTTGCGTTACCAACACCGGTGTTGGTAACAACTTAAAGTGTGGTAACTTTTCGTTGTGTATCCAACCCTCATGCTCTATAGAAATTATATTTCTTTGAATATAGTTTACGCTATTATCAATACACAATTTTATGATATCAAGATACTACTACCACTACAAACAACTCAATGTATCATTATATTACATAATGACATTCGGAGGGGAAATAAACTATGGATAGTACATTAAAAGTTCTTAAGTGTTACGAGTAAAAAGAAAGCATTTTTGGTATCAATTTAACGATGATTTTTGTTCAGAGATAACGAATTTCGATACGATAAAAAAATATTATTTATATAAGAGTAAACATAAGTTTCTTACTCACCAACTGGATTTGGTTGTTTTATTTAGTGAATTTGTAGCTGTAAAATGACCAAAGAGGGTATGGGATGTAATGTCATACCTGCCCTCTCCTTTTAATTGATAAATTACTACTACTATACTAAAGAAAACTGATCTTTTTCTGTTGATGCTTAAATTATGGAGGCGTATCTTAATTTTTAAAGATTTTTGAAGAAACTAAATTTCAGCTGGGGGAGGGGGGGGGGGCAAACCAAGGTCTGGGAGGGGCAGTTATCAATGTTCAGTCATCTACTCTTCTTTTCCTGATTTTAACAACCAAGGGTATAATGGACAACAGTGTCTAAATTACCCAAACCAAGTGTCGATTATTCTCGGTATTCCAGGTATATGAAAACCGTTACTGCTTTTGACATGTCGCTTCCTGCGGGAATCCAGTAAGAGATACAAGTTCTTCATACACCATAGGCAGTGTCTATGATGTATGACGAACCCGCTACATGTTAACCCGCCACAATTATGTAGCTGTCTTAATATGCTTGAAAACTAAATGTTGTTTTAAAATAAATCAAATGGCATTCTAGTTATGGTTGGTAATAAGACACCTCAGCAGTACATCGAGAATGACCGAATGCATTACGCTGAAACTTTTGGGGATACCACTATTTCTACTTCTTATTTTACAATATAAATAAATAAAAAGAGTTTAAGTGTATCAATACACAATTTTATGATATCAAGATACTGCTACCACTACAAAAAACTCAAGTTGATTTTTATTTTAAAGAATGTATCATGTCATGTTATCATGTTAACATGTCATCATGATCAAGTCCATGATCAATTTAATGTTATCATGTCAAGTCCACAAGTTGCGTTTACTTTGAAACTAGTTGAGAGAGTGTCCATTGTAGTGTAGGAAACCCTATAACAATTCCTATATTATTATTAAATAATGACGGGAATATTAAATTAGTTAATGCTTGTGACTAATTTATTTACACAAATGGTAATTTATATGGTTAATACCCCATGCGTATGTATATTACTGTAACTGTGCGTTCCTTTGTTTTTGTGTGTATAAATGCATCAATCTATCTCTGTTTGTTTTTTGGGGAGTCAATTCAGAAAATTTCAGGGGGCGGAGCAGGAATTTGTTTTTGATTATTTTTCAAAACAACATACGAAACAAAGCTAATTTTCAAAATCAAGGGGGCAGGGGAACTTTTTCTATATTTTCTCAGTAAAAATACCAAAAGTTTGGTGTCCAATTCCGGTACTAAGGTCACCTTTAGTCCCAATTAAGGTCACCCTAATTTCTTTAGATTTAGTTAACGCTTGCTTGTATTGTCTGCTTTAAAAAAAAGATCACACCCTCATTGAAAGTTATTGAAAGGATATTTGTTCGTGTTTTTTTTTCTTTTGACTTCATAAATATTTGTGATAGCCATACTTCAAAAGTATTTGTTCCTTAATTCGAAGAAAAACATTAGTTTTCTTGTAAAAAATTATCATAAAAATTTCTTTCAACAAAAATTTCATATGCGTAGTTGAAAGTTATGCCACCTCGTAACTCCTCAGTGAAAAAAATATGTCATTGAAGCTGAGAATGAATTATATGGTTAATACAATTTAATACATATACTAAAGAAAAAAGGTCGAGAGTAGGGTTTTCAAGGCCAACGAAAATAATAAATATTTTGGAAGGACAACCGCATTAAAAATTTCACTTCGTTTTTTCAGTATTTTCGTTGGCCTTTAAAAACCCCATTTTTGACTTTTTCTTTGTTTGTTTAGAATTAATTATTATTGCACGCTAATTTGGCTTACAAAACTATCTAAGTTTATTTAAAAACCTTACAGGAATTTTTCAAGTTTGCAAAAAGACTTTCGCTAAAACAAAGTTATTTGTCATTTTTTCATTCACATTAGTACTGGTTACTTTACCAGTTATTAATGTAGTCAATGACAACAGATGTTAACTTGGGGAAAAATAAAGACCAATTTCAATTCATATGCCTCAAAATAAAATTTACTTTAAAACAAGCAAATGATTCACAAAAAACAAGCATCGAGACTTCAGTTGCTAAAGGAAGAGCTATTATTTAAGATTGTAGGAACCAGTAATCCTAATTAAAAAGGTGATCGATAGATTTCCTTTTTAGTTTAACTCAAAATATAAAGACATTATTATAATCAAACAAATGAAACCTAAAATTCGCAAAATAAGAAAAAGAAATGCTGAGTTTAACTAAATACGCTATACTGCAGTGACTTAATAACTGAAAATAAATATGAAACAAAGTTCAATAAATGATAAATCTATAGTTATGACAAGGATCAACTACAATTAATAATAAATTATCTCCCAGCTTTCAATAAATAATACGAGATCGAGTACTATTTTAACATGAATTAAAAACATATAGTCAAGTTATTACTTTTTTATTACATTATTTTATTTGAAGTTTGACGTTGCTACAACTTAAACTAGTCAGCATTTTCTTTTATATGAATAATTTAATGAATCCCTCTGATTGCATAATACAATTATTCAATTTCGTTTTAAGTTCAATCGTTTCAATAATACACTTTACAATAATAACTCATCTCCAAGTCGTAAGCTTCTATCCATAATAGCAGGATAAGTACTATTTTATCATGATAGAAACAAATAATAAGGCTATTACTTTTTTTATCAAATTATATTTTATGTAGTTTCCATCTTTTTCCAACTTGAGATACTTGCTATTTTCTTCTACATGAATATTTTAAAGAATCTCTTTAAATATAGCAAAAATTTAAAGTAAAGTTCTGAATAAAATATAACCAATAAGAATTATTATTGCTCAAGAAGACATCCTCTTTAAAAAGTTTCTTGACATAAATCCCTTTGGGCCATATTTTAAATCAATAATTGAGAATAGATTAAATTATATTTGAATATTATATTTCAGTATTATATTATCAATTACCTTTATGCAGCGGTATCTTATAGATGAATATCGGAGCTGCTTTGAACAATTCTTCGGGTCATAAAAGGTCTATCCTTGAATTAAAATTTGTGCTAAAAATGATGTCATGTTTAATAAGTAAGCAAATGAGTATATGAGTAAGAAAAAAAAATAAGTAAATTTTCACTTCATTAGAATGTCAAAGACAGAAATTTGAGTTTGAAACGTTTTCTTTGAACTAGAAAATGTTTCACTGTTACAGAATAATCTCGATATGATATAATTTAATTACTTTGCTTCATTCTTAATTCTGGGGTGGCAATGAGAGTTTTGTCAGCCTTTTGCATGAAGGATGGTCAGCAACAAGGGCTTCGGTATCAGACAGCAAAATTCCATCCTGGTCAAAAATTTCCATAACTATCCTCGAGTCCTCCTCTTGGAGGAGGACTCGTAACTAAATTCGTAGTCCTCCGTAGCTAAACTCGACAGTAACTAAACTCGAGTCCTCCTCTTGGATGATTTCAACCAGCAACCAGTAAAACCACTTGGTTTATAGCCGTTATAAATATAAGCTGGAGTGTCGAAAGGCTTCGGAAAAAATGTCCTAACCTGCGAAGTGTCTGATGAGCAGCCTTGTGTGACAAAGGCAAGTACTAGGTCATACTTCGTAGGCAGTCATTCTTGAAAAGTTTCTCCATCGGATTACCTTCATTGTCTGAAGCTAATTAAATTAAAGAGATTCGAGAAGGCACTAGACAGTGGCAATTTTAGGCCAAGCTTAAGCACCGTATAGCAGAACCAAACATCCTGAAACTCCATGGATCTTAATTTTGTGGCCTGTTTTATCATTGGCTTCTTCTAATCATAACTCAATCCACCTGAGAAATCAAAGGCATTGGCTGTGAGGGCACAAATTCCTTGCTCGATACAGCAGCACTATGTTACGATAGAACCAAGATAAGTGAATTTTTGAACCACTTTGACTTTTTTCAAAGCAAGAAAATAATAAGAATTGTCGGTAACAGACTTTAGCCAAACCACCATTAATTTTGTCTTATTTAAGGCAATGTAAATTCCAGTACCGGCACCTTTTTCCAGAAGCTTGTTAGGAGTGATATGCAGCTGTGACTTGAAGTTTTTGACTAATTCTGTGTAATCAGTAAGGTCACAATGAATGGGAACTCAATCCCGTACTTGAGTCCAAAGCTCAGGTTTGAGGTCACGCAAGTTAAAACAAGATCTATCATAATGTTTTAAACCTCAAAGGCAACTGAGGAAATATTCCTGACTCCTGTTCATAATGAACAAACGGTCTATATTGGTCAGTTACTAGCCAACAGCCTTTGGTCTCTGGATGCATCTCCCTGAGTAATAAGAAATATTTGTTGGGAAGCCAGAATCAGAAAGGACATGCCAAAGAGGTTCTCGATCAACAGAGTCAAATGCTGTCTTGAAATTGACACATCAATAAAAGCCTGCTGGTGGAAATCATTGGCTTTCTTAAGGTTTTGTCTTATGGGGAATATCTGCTCTGTCGTTAATCACCCAGGAATAAAACACGGCCACTATACTATGAACTTTCATCGGTGGTTTGCAAAACTTCTCTGACAAGAAATCTTGCCTTGTGTTGACAGGCGTGCTGCTCTTTCAGATTTCTTGTACTCTTTCTTAAAACCTTTATTCTTTACTTTACTCTTTACTCCTTACCTTTACTTTACGAACTCACTGGCTATAGTTTTTAAAATATTGATCAGCCACTCATCTTCTAGGGGCCAAAGAGAAGAAGAAACCCATAACCTGACACCTTATTAATCCGCTCTTTATGCTTAAAAGGGTGCGACAGTCCATTAGGAATCTTTGAAACAGAAACCTTCACATGAATGGAAACACAGACACTTCAACGGAAGTTATGGTGGGAAATTTGTCTCACAAGAATCTATCCGATTAAATAAGGTTGGACAAGGGATTAAACTTGTTTCAGTGAGCTAATGATGGCCATATAAAAAGTTGCATGAATAATTGGAACTTTCGTAGGTAACTGTATAACAAAGCATGGTAGGACAACTCGAGTCTTTACAAAACTGCTTCACCTCAATAATATCAGCAATGTGACTCCACAATGCCTTTTCTCCACTTCTCCACTTTGGTTTTTTTTCCTAGCACAAGAAATTCTCATAAATCTCTTTTCAAATCATTAACAGCAGCAGATTCAAAGAACTCACTTGGATACTCCAGTGCACTAGATTAAGACAAAAATCAGAATGTTACTACCAATCCTCAAGGGTAAATTAATAAAATAGCCATCAAATAATCTGATTATCCGTAAAGTTTCAAAACATATCTATGAAGAAACAGTACAAGTTGAAGCTTATAGACTCAAAAAAAATTGTTTTCATAGAAAACTCTGAATCAAGACTGTATTAATATTGTCTCATAAAGATGAAATAGCATGTGAAATATCTGCAGACACATACATGTTATTTGAACTACATAAGCAACACCATCCCCTGACAGATACGTGGAAAGTCAGTAGAAGACCAAATAATGCCAGAGATGACAAAAATAGGGTAAAGAAAGAAAAAACGAGCAAAAATGGGGTTTTTATTGGCCAAATGAAGATACTGAAAAAACAAAGCGAGTTTTTCGAGAGAAAAAACGCCTCTCTTCTTCAGCGCGAAACGAAACGATGTATCAATAAAAGCTAAAAAATTAGAAGAATTAAAACCAACTACCCAACAACAATAAAAGCAAGTTATTTGCCAATATCCGCGATTTGCACAAAATCCAAAAAAACATGAAAAATAGGGTAGTTCTGGCAAAATTTTATAGAGTGTTGCAGATAGTTCCGACGACATTGCAATGGGAGCTTGGGGTCTCCAAAACATTGTACAGGAAATAGAGGTAGTTCCAATCATATCGTATAAAGAGAAAGGGGTTGTTTTGATAATATTGTATAGGGAGATATAGGCCATGCTGCGGCATCGTGAAGGGACATAGCTATGTTGATTAAGGAGATAAGTGGTATACTTTTGGTTGCATTGAGAGATAGGGTGATTTTTGAGGGCCTTTTCTTCGATTGACGTTTATACGACTAATTCATAGCCTTATCTTTCGGTGGTAAATCCAATATATTGGTAATGCAAACAGGGTATAATTTTACTCCATTCAGAATTTATTTCCAATACCCCTTTCTCGGACATGAATGAAACTAGAACACTGAGATACTTGAGCACTCGCTTACTTGAAAATTATAACACTCGAACATTTGGACATTCTAAAGTTTGGACAAGTACACACTCGTAGATTCGAGAAATCAGATTTATTTGTTTTATTTCATATTTATTTTTCATTTTTTAGTTTTTTTCTATATTAGTTTTTATTTTATTCCAATTATAATGTTTAATTCTTTCATTTTTAGTTTTTAGTATTTTGTTTGGTAATTTTTTAGATTGTTTTTTCGTTTTCCCACGGGAATAAAGATATTTTAAAATAGATCTTTCAGATAAAGTGTACACCCTGATTAAATGTGTTCTAAGATATTAAACCTTCAATCTAGGACAGTAGGATAATCGGTTACTTATACACTAGGAAACAAGAACATTTGAAAACTTGAAAATTCAAACATTCGGAAGTTCGGAATTTTTTCAAGTTTTTGATTGGAGAATATTAGAAATTTAATTTTAGTAAGATCTTGCCTTTCATGGAATTTTATAGGGACAATGTAGTATTTTCAAGACACTGCATAGGGAGATATGGGGCATACTGCAATATCGCATTGGGAAATATCAATGTCATTAGTGACCACAAAAGATAATGAATATAAAACGACATTGCATAGGGAGATAGAAAAAATGAAGAAGTTACATCAGAAGATAGGGAAATACGACAACATTGACAGATGGGGTATTCGACTGGACATTTTTGAAAGTGAAATTTATATGGCCAACCATGCTCTTATGATTCATGAGAATATAAAAAAACTATTATTTTACCACATTCAAACATTTATTTTCAGTATCCTTTTCTAAGACATTCATCATACTAGCACACTGGGACACTAAGACACGCAGGCACACTGGTATTTTTGGATACTCACCAGTTAAGACGTTCTTACATTTGGAAAATTGGAAACTCACACGTCAAGAAAATCCAATTTAGTTTCAGTTTAGTTTTTTATTTTTTTTTTCAATTTCAGACTTTCATTTTTGGCATTTTTTTCAAGTCTAGTGTTTTATATTTTTTTTTCCAATTTCAGTTTATTTGTCCTGTTTCTCTGGGAATTAAAATTAAAATAAAACTTCAGAAAAACTCTACCCCTTCCCCTCTGATTTATTTTTACAGATATCAAAGCATCAGGTTAGCAAACTGGAACACTCAGACATTCGGTAGCCAGGACAAGGACATATAGAAGTCATCTATTTACTTCAATGGAGCATATGTGGATTACAGACAAGTCAGTAGTGGAAGCCTTTCGAATACAGGGATAACACAAAATATGGAAGACAACCGGACTCGAGCCAGAACATAAAGAGAAAGGAATTGGAATTGACCTAATTTAGTGAGAGAGGAGTTAGAATTAAATTGTCAGATTACAGATACTCGTACAAGAGACCTAGATCTAAAAATAGTCTGTGACACTGAGTGATCATCAAATTATTTCTTTTGGAATTTGTTAAAGAATTCTTGCAAGGAATTTGACATGAGATTCTTGCTTGCATATGGATAACGCAAAGAATATATTTATTGCGAATATATTTTACGTGGGAATTTTAAATTAATAAGTGTGGTCGGTATAATACACAAGTACCAAATGAAGAGTATGGTTAATATAAAATATTGTATAGTATCGGGAATATACATAAAATCGATATTAATAAAGCTGCATACATTTTAGGCAATGATATGGCAGCCATTACTCATCCATGCCCAAATCTCCGAGGGCTCCAATACCCCTCCCCCAACTTTTGGCCCCTCCCCTATTTTTTTACTTTTCTTTTAATTTTTTTTTACTTTTTTGAACTTTCATTTTTGTTTTTTTATTATTTTTAAAAATAAAAAAATTTCAACTTTTTTTTACATATCTTAGAATGACGAAAAACACTTAAAACAATAAAATTTAAAATTTAATGTTTTCGAAATACAAAATGAGAGTGATAATGATATTTTTTTCGTAACTTTTACCATTAGAAAAATAGTGTTGTAGTAGCACTTTTTTTCTGACTTGGTATTTTTAGGACGGAAAACTACTCAACTTTTTTTATTTATGCGCTTGTATTAGTGGTACTCTTTGGTTGTTCATGCACACTACGCGGTTTTCTAAGTGATACTATATTTTTTTAAATGTCTTAGAATGACATGAAACATGCTTAAAACCAAAAATTTACAGTTAATATTTTCAAAATACAAAATGAGAATTATATAGATATGTTAGTCAGGACTTTTACTATTAGAAAAATAGTGTCTGTAGTAGCACATTTCTTTTTTTTGATTTGGAATTTTTTGGACTTGGAAAAATATTCAATTTTTTTTCTTCTTTTTAATTAATATTATTATTATTTATGCGGCTGTCTCAATGGTACTAAATGCTTGCTCATAGACACTACACGGCTGTACCGGTGATGTTCTATTTTTTACATATCTTAAAATGATATGAAGTAGACTTAAAACAAAAAAAAAATTCATATTTAATATTTTCGAAATACAAAATGAGAATGATATAGATATGTTTTTCATGACTTATCCAATTAGAAAAATAGTGTTTGTAGTAGCACTTTTTTCTGACTTGGAATATTTTTTTTTATTTAAATAATATATTTATTCAAGATTTCTTACTCTATGATAATGTGGATTACGTTTCTATTTGTCAGACTATAATATTTTTTAATTTTTTTTCACTCTTATCCAAATTTTGGTTCATTGTTATTTAAATAATATATTTACTTAAGATTTCTTACTCTATGATAATGTAGATTACGTTTCTATTAGTCGCACTATCATATTTTTGTTTGTTTTTCCACTGTAAACAAAATTTTGTATCATTTCTATTTAAATAATATATTTATTTAAGAATTCTTACTGTATGAAAATGCGGATAACGTTTGTATTAGTCGAGGTATCATATATTTTTTGGTTTTTTTTTCACTGTTATCCAAATTTTGTGCCATTTTTTATTGAAATAATATATTTATTCAAGATTTCAGACTCTATGATAATGTGGATTATGTTTCTATTAGTTGAACTATTATATATTTTTTCTTTTTTCACTGTTATCCAAATTGTGTGTCATTTTCATTCAAGTAATATATTGATTCAAGATTTCATACTCTATGATAATGTGGATTACGTTTCTATTAGTTGAACCATCATATTTTTTTTCATTGTTATCCAAACTTTGTGTCATTTTATTTAAATAATATATTTATTCAAGATTTCTTACTCTATGATAATACGGATTCCGTTTCTATTAGTCGAACTACCTTTTTTTTTGTTTGTTTTTTCACTGTTATCCAAATTGTGTAGTATTTTATTTAAACCATAGATTTATTCAAGCTTTCTTACTCTATGATGATGTGGATTATGTTTCTATTAGTCGAACTATCATAAATTTTTATTTGTTTTGTCGAACTATAATTTTTTTTTGTTAATTTTTCACTGTTATCCCAATTTTTTTTTTTAAATAATATATTTATTCAAGATTTCTTACTCTATGATAATGTGGATTACGTTTCTATTAGTCGGACTTTCACATTTTTTTTTACTATTATCCAGATTCTGTGTCATTCTTATTTAAATAATACATTTATTCAAAATTTCTTACTCTATGATAATTTGAATTACATAATAATGTGGATTACGTTTCTATTAGTTGAACTATAATATTTTTTTGCTTGTTTTTTCACTATTATCCCAATTTTGTGTCATTTTTATTTAAATAATGTATTTATTCAAGATTTCTTACTCTATGATAATACGGATTACGTTTCTATTAGTTGAACTATTAGATTTTTTGTTTGTTTTTCCACTGCTATCCAAATATTGTGTCATTTTATTTAAATAATATATTTATTCAAGATTTTTAACTCTATGATAATGTGGATTACATTTCTGTTAGACGGACTATCATATTTTTTCATTCTTAATCAAATTTTGTGTCATTTTCGTTTAAATAATATATTTATTCAGGATTTCTTACTCTATGATAATACGGATTACGTTTTTATTAGTCGAACTATAATAAATTTTTCTTTGTTTTCTCACTCTTATCTAAACTTTGCGTCATTTTCTTTAAATAATATATTTATTCAAGTAGCTTAATCTATGATAATGCGGATTACTTTTGTATTATTTGAACTATAATATTTTTTTGTTTGTTTGTTTTTTCACTGTTACCAAATTTTTTTGTCATTTTTATTTAAAAAATTCATTTATTCAAGATTTCTTACTCTATGATAATGCGAACTAAGTTTCTATTAGTCGAGCTGACACATTTTTTTTGTGTTTGTTTGTTTTTCACTGTATTCCAAATTTTGTGTTATTTCTATTTAAATAATATATTTATTCAAAATTTCTTACTGTATGATAATGCGAATTACGTTTCTTTTACTCGGACTATCATATTTTTTTTTTATTTTCACTATTATCAATATTGTTCGTCTTCTTTATTTAAATAATACATATATTCAAGATTACTTACTCTATGATAATAAGGATTACTTTTCTATTTGTTGGACTATCATATTATTTTTTTTCACTCTTATCCAAATTTTGTGTCATTTTTATTTAAATAGTATATTTATTCAAGATTTCTTACTCTATGATAATACGGATTACTTTTCTGTTTGTCAAACAATCATTTTTTTGTTAGTTTTTTCACTCTTATCCAAATTTTCTTTAATTTTATTTAAATAATATATTTAGTAAAGATTTCTTACTCTATGATAATGCGGATTACATTTTTATAAACTCGGACTATCATATTTTTTGGTTTGTTTGTTTTTTAACTCTTATCCAAATTTTGCGTCATCTTTATTTAAAAAATATAAAAATTCAAGATTTCTTACTCTATCATAATACATATTACGTTTCTTTTAGTCGAACTATAATTTTTTTCACTTTTATCCAATTTTTTTGTTATTTTTTTAAAATAATATATTTATTCAAGATTTCTTACTCTATGATAATGCGGATTACGTTTCAATTAGTCTATTAGTCGGGCTTCATATTGTTTTTGATTGTTTTTCCTTCTTATCCAAATTTTGGGTCATTTTTTTTTAAATAATACATTTATTCAAAATTTCTTACTCTATCATAATGCAGATTACGTTTCTATTAGTCGAACTATCATTTTTTTCACTTTTATCCAATTTTTTGTTATTTTTTCTAAGATAATCTATTTATTCAAGATTTATTACTCTATTATAATGCGGATTACGTTTCAATTAGTCGAACTATCATATTTATTTGTTTGTTATTTCACTGTTATCCAAATTTTGTGTGATTTTTATTTAAATAATATATTTATCAAAGATTACTTACTGTATGATATTGCGGATTACGTTTTTTTTTACTCGGACTATCATATTTTTTTGTTTGTTTTTCACTCTTATCCAAATTTTTATAATGCAGATTACGTTTCTATTAGTCCAACTATCATATTTCTTTGTATATTTTTTCACTGTTATCCAAATTTTTGTGTCATTTTATTTAAACAGTATATTTGTTCAAGATCTCTTACACTATGACAATGCAGATTGCGTTTCTTTTTGTCGAATTATCATATTTTTTTGTTTTTTTCACTGTTATTCAAATTTTTTGTCATTTTAATTTAAATAATATATTTATTCAAGATTTCTTACTCTATGATAATGTGGATTACGTTTCTATTGGTTGGACTATCATAGTTTTTTGTTTGTTTTTTCAATGTTATCCAAATTATGTGTAATTTTTATAAACAATATATTTATTCAAGATTTGTTTCTCTATGATAATTTGGATTACGTTTATAATAGTCAGACTATCATTTTTTTCACTGTTATCCAATTTTTGTGTCATTTTTATTTAAATGATGTATTTGTTCAAGATTCCTTACTCTATGATAATGCTGATTACGTTTCTATTAGTCGGACTATCATATTATTTTGTTTGTTTGTTTTTCACTGTTATCCAAATTTTTTGTTATTTTTATTTAAATAATATATTTAATCTAGATTTCTTACTCTTTTATAATGTGGATTACCTTTCTGTTATTCGGACTATCATATTCTTTTCACTCATATCCAAATTTTGTGTTATTTTTATTTAAATTATATATTTATTCAAGATTTTTTATTCTATGATAATGTGGATTACGTTACTATTAGTTGGACTATCTTTTTTTTCACTTTTATCCAAATTTTGTGTCATTTATATTCAAATAGTATATTTATTCAAGATTTCTTAATCTAAGATAATACAAACTACGTTTCTATTAAAATTATATTATAATAGTTTTTATAATCATAGTTTTTATATATAATAGTGTTTTATAAATTATATATAAATAATATATTTATTCTAGATTTCTTACTCTCTGATAATAAGGATTATTTTTCTATTCGTTGAACTATCCTATTTTTTGTTTTTTTTTCACTTTTATCCAAATTTTGTGTAATTTTTTATTTAAATGATATATTTATTCAAGATTTCTTACTCTATGATAATGCAGATTACGTTTCTATTAGTAGAACTATCATATCTTTTTTTTCATTGTTAACAAAATTTTGTATCATTTTTATTTAAATAATAGATTTATTCAAGATTTCCTACTGTATGATATTATGGATTACGTTTCTTTTACTCGGAGTATCAAATTTTTTTTGATTTTTTTAACTGTTATCTAAATTTTGATAAAGCAGATTACGTTTCTATTAGTCGAACTATCATATTTTTGTTTTCATTATTATCTAAATTTTGTGTCATTTTTATTAAAATCACATATTTATTCAAGATTCTTTACTCTATGATAATGCGGATTACGTTTGTATTAGTCGAACTATCATATTTTTTCGTTTGTTTGTTTTTTCACTGTTATCCAATTTTTTTGTCATTTTTATTTAAATAATATAATTATTCTAGATTTCTTACTCTTTTATAATATGGATGACGTTTCTGTTATTCGGACTATCATATTTTTTTGATTTTTTTCACTGTTATCTAAATTTTGATAAAGCAGATTACGTTTCTTTTAGTCGAACTATCATATTTTTGTTTTCATTGTTATCTAAATTTTGTGTTATTTTTATTAAAATCATATATTTATTCAAGATTCTTTACTCTATGATAATGCAAATTACGTTTGTATTAGTCGAACTATCATATTTTTTTGTTTGTTTGTTTTTTCACTCTTATCCAAATTTTGTGTCATTTTTATTTAAATAGTATATTTATTCAAGATTTCTTACTCTAAGATAATACAAACTACGGCTCTATTATAATTATATTATAATAGTCTTTTATAATTATAGTTTCTTATATATAATAGTTTTAATAAATTATATATAAAAAATATATTTATTCTAGATTTCTTACTCTCTGATAATAGGAACTACTTTTCTATTAGTCGAACTATCCTATTTTTTTGTTTGTTTTTTTACTTTTATCCAAATTTTGTGTAATTTTTTATCTAAATAATATATTTATTCAAGATTTCTTACTCTATCATAATGCAGATTACGTTTCTATTAGTCGAACTATCATATCTTTTTTTCATTTTTATCCAAATTTTGTGTCATTTTATTTAAATAATATATTTATTCAAGATTTCCTACTGTATGATATTGCGGATTACGTTTCTTTTACTTTGACTATCATATATGTTTGATTGTTTTTCACTGTTATCCAAATTTTAATAAAGCAGATTACATTTCTATTAGTCGGACTATCATATTTTTGTTTTCACTGTTTTCAAAATTTTGTGTAAATTTTATTAAAATAATATATTTATTCAAGATTTTTTACTCTATGATAATGCGGATTACGTTTCCAATAGTCGAATTTTCATATTTTTTTTTCACTGTTATCCAAATATTGTGTCATTTTATTCAAATAATATATTTATGCAAGATTTCTTAAACTATGATAATGCAGATA
>JAQQPU010019784.1:2741-16086 GCA_029168905.1 Artemia sp. Kazakhstan ARC1039
TGTTTCTGGGCGGGTTTTCGCCAATCCCTGTGTCTGTCTTTGTCGGTTTTATGTCTGAATTGTATCTTTGTATGTGTTTTTGTCTCTCTCACTCTCTACGCCTGTGTGTCTGGGCAGCTGTTTGCTTGTCCCAGTACCTGTCTCTATCAGTTTTTGTGTTTGAATCTATGCATTTATATGTGTTTTTGTCTCTCTAAATCTGTTTGCCTGTGTGTCTGAGCGGATGTTTGCTTGTCCAAGTGCCTGTGATTGTTGGTTTTTATGTCTGAATCTATGAATTTTTATGTGTTTTTTGTTTTTCTCACTCTCTAAGCCTGTGTTTCTGGGCGGGATTTCACCAGTCCAGGTGTCTGTCTTTGTCAGTTTTTATTTCTGAATTGTATTTTGCATGTGTTTTTGTCTCTCTCCCTCTTTAAGTCTGTGTGTCTGAGTGTTTTACACTCACTAAGCCGGGTGTTTGCTTGGCCCAGTGTCTGGCTTTGTTAGTGTTTATGTCTGAAACTATGTTTTTGTATGCGTTTTTGTCTCTCTCACTCTCTAAGCATGTGTCTCTGGGCGGGAGTATGCTTGTCCCGGTGTCTTTCATTGTCGGTTTTGATGTCTGAATCTATTTATTTGTATTTGTTTTTGTCTCCCTTGCTTTCTTTACCCGTGTGTCTGGGCGGCTATTTACATATCCCAGTGCCTATCTTTGTCGGTTTTTATGTCTGAATCTATGTATTTGTATGTGTTTTTGTCTCTCTCACTCTCTTTGCCTGTGTGTCTGGGTGGTTGTTAGCTTGTCCCATTGTCTTTTATTGTTGGTTCTTATGTCTGAATCTATGTATTTATATGTGTTTTTGTCTCTCTGACTCTCTTTACATGTGTGTCTGGGTGGATGTTTGCCTGTCTCAGTGTCGGTCTTTGTTGATTGTTATTTCTGAATCTATGTATGTGTGTGTGTGTTTTTGTCTCTCTCACTCTCTTTGCCTGTGTGTCTGGGCGGCTGTTTGCTTGTCCCAGTGCCTGACTTTGTCCATTCTTATGTCTGAATCTATGTATTTGTATGTTTTTTTGTCTCTCTCACTCTGTTTGCCTATATGTCTGGGCAGATGTTTGCTTGTCCCAGTGCCTGTCTGTCAGTTTTATTTCTGAATCTATGTATTTGTATGTGTTTTCATTTCTCTCACTCTCTAAGGCTATGTTTCTGGGCGGGTATTCGCCAGTCCCTATGTCTGTCTTTTTTGGTTTTTATGTCTGAATTGTATATTTGTATGTGTTTTTGTCTCTCTCACTCTCTAAGCCTCTGTGTCTAGGCGGCTGTTTGCTTGTCCCAGTGCCTGTCTTCGTCGGTTTTTGTGTCTGAATCTATGTATTTGTATGTGTTTTAGACTCTCAAAATTTGTTTGCCTGCATGTCTGGAGGGATGTTTGTCTGTCCCAGTGCCTGTCTTTGTCAATTTTATGTCTGAATCAATATATTTAGATCTGTTTTTTGTTTCTCTCGCTCTCAAAGCCCGTTTTTCTGGGCGGATGTTCGCCAGTCCCTGTGTCTGTCTTTGTCAGTTTTTATCTCTGAATTGTATTTTGTATGTGTTTTGTCTCTCTCACTCTCTAAACTTGTGTGTCTCGGTGTTTTACACTCTCTATGCCGGGTGCTTGCTTGACCCAGTGTCTGTCTTTCCGTTTTTATGTCGTAAACTGTCTTTGTGTGCGTTTTTGTCTCTCTCACTCTCTAAGCCTGTGTGTCTGGGCGGGTGTTTGCTTGTCCACGTGATGGGTTTTTGCCTCTCTCGCTATGTTTGCCCGTGCGTCTTGGTGGATGTTTGCTTGTCACAGTGCCTGTCTTTGTTGGTTTTTATGTCTGAATCTATGTGTTTGTATGTGTTTTTATCTCTCTTACTCTCTTTGCATATGAGTCTGGGTGGGTGTTTGCCTGTCCCAGTGTCGCTCTTTGTCGGTTTTTATGTCTGAACTTATGTATTTGTAATTTGTTTCTCTCACTCGCTAAGCCTGTGTGTCTGGGTGGGAGGATATTCATATTACCTTGCAAGACTTTGATAATGCATGACAAGATTTTGTAATACCTATCTAGATTTGGTAATTTCGTTTAAACGACACTACAAAGATTATTTTTATAATAGAAAAATGTTTTTGCTAGATATATCTTTGATGTGATTTTAAATCGTGGAAAAAAAGATGAAAAAAAGTTGGGGGGAGTGGGCCCTGTAGGGATGAGGGTGAGGAAGTATAGGGTCCCTGGAAGGGGGGTGGGTGGTTGGGCCCCTGGAAGGTGGTTGGGGGTTTGGGCCCCTGGAAGGTGGGTGGGGGTTTGGGCCTCTGAAAGTGGGGGGCCTAGAGGGGGGGGGGGAGGGGAGGGAAAGACCCCTGGAAGTGGGTAGGGGGTTCATGGAGATGGGATTCAGGGCCCAAGCATCAGAAGAAATTGTCTGTCCAATATGCATATCAAATCATCGTGGTATGCATATTCTCAGCAGGATACCATAAATGATGCCCCAAAATAGATTACTGTTAACACCTACCAAAAAGCCAATAAATAAATCGAATATGCCAATAACTTTTTACGATATTGTGACGCTTAACATCAGTTGGCCAATGTCCCGGAAACAATACATTGGAATTATTTCTAAAATCATAATATTTTCAATGGCTTATTGGCTCAGTAGAGTAACATATTGTTCTTTTACCTTAGGAAGTCATGGGTCTCACGTTTGATTCCTATATTAAACAAAAATTTCTTAAAATCAATGGGAAGTTGCTTATAAGCTAAAAAATCATGTTATTGGATTATGTGTATGGATGTTACTGTATTGATGGTGTTGTGAATTGATGTATGGATGTTATTGTATGGATGGTGTTGTGTATTGATGTATGGATGGTGTCGTGAATTGACGTACTGATGGTGTTGTGTATTGACGTATGGTTGGTTATGTATATTGATGTATGGCGTTTATTTGGAAGTTTATGTCTATGGATGTATGGATATTTATCGTTTATTGAATTGGTGTTTATTTGATTTTTATTGTATGGATATTTATTTGTATGAATGTTTATTGTATAGGTGTTTATTTGATGTTTATTGTATGGATGTGTGGGTGTGCGTGGATGTTATTGTAGGGATGGTGTTGTGTATTGATGTAAAGTTTGTTATGTGTATTATTATATAGTTGGTTATGTATCTTGTTGTATGGTTGGTATTATGTGTCAATATATGGATGGTTTTGCGTGTTGATATATGGTTTTGTGTTTTGATATATGAATGGTACTGTCTTTTGTTATATGGGTTATGCAAAAGATTATATCTTTTGCATGGATGGTTTTGTGTGCTGCTGTATGGTGGACCTCTTATATGGCGGGCCTATTGTATGGTCAGGGTACTGCCCTCCCGGAATATAAGCCCGCTTAACTGATGGGAGTACTGTCTTGTACCTTAGATTCATACAATAAAGGGATACTGGCAGTTTGCAGTGCATACAGGGAAATCGGGGTACTGCCAGCATTGTAGTGCATATAGTATGTATTGATGGAAAAGAAAACATGTCGCCACCCATAACTACAATTAATAATAACACCATCTATGACTTTGATTATGTAAGTGGGATGGGGGGATCGCCGTTAAACCTTCTTCATGATCTTAAATCACTAAGGAAAAAAGAGTATCACTATGGACCCTGCCGTAGTCATTAATACAATACTATTTATGTAAGCTCAGGCAGAGCAGACCCAACTCTAAAATAGGTACCATAAGAAATCTGGGGAATGGAAGGGTATGCCAGAGTACAGGATGGCTCGCCCCTAGCCACCATTGCACTTCCTGGCTGAAGGGCCACGAAACGGAGGTCAGCACCGTCAGTTTGGACCTTAAGGGTCTGGTGCCGTCATACTTACATCATCGTTATCTTCAAGCCTATTGAAAGTTTTTTTTTCACTGTCGGCATCTCTTTTTTCTAAACTGTCTATGCAAGAAGATATTCATACAATTCTTATTTAAATAATGTCTATTCCTCAGGTTTATCTTCATGTGTTGGTGTAGATAATCATTATGAGAAAGGCTTATGAAACTGGGTTCATGCACCTATATCATGGTTGCAGCAATAGCAGCAACCAAGTAAAGGGTGAACCATAGCTCATAGTAACCAAAAATTGAAAAATGCGTTTTGAAAAAAACTGCCTAATGATAAAAATTGTCATCTGACACCGAATCAGGAATGGTAACTATCGTTTCGGTTAATCTTAAAAATAAAAGTTTATTGCAAAAACAAATTTTCGGTGATTTCAAAAAAGAGCCTGAAACCCCTTAAAAATTGCGTCAGATCGAAATAAAAAGTTTACCATTGGAATAAGCATGGTCGAAAACCTTAAGTAGGATAATTATTGTGCTCCACCTTGAACACTGTTTTGCATTGGTAGCACTGATGTGTCTCCTTTTTTTCTTTTTTTTTCTACCAGGGCTAGCAAATGACCAGAACATCATATAGATGTTTAATGACTCACCCAAACAGAAACTGAATTTGCTAGTGCCAATTTTAGGTTACCAAAAAGATTTTAGGGCAGCAAGCCCCCCCCCCCAAGAACCCCCTTCTCCTAAAGTTGTCCGATCAGAATTATGAGATAGCAATTTTTTTGCATAGTTGAAAGGTCTATTAACCATACTTTTGGTGAGGACCTGACACTCCATAGTCCCTGGGAAGAAGGCTGTAAGTTACACATTTATGGTCCTACAAAATCCAATGGATTAAATTAAATTAAAAGAGTGTGTAGTTCAGTCAGTAGAGCTTGGATCTTGATTTAGGACGTCAGAGGTTCAACACCTTAAAGAGTTTTATTTCAATCATGGTTTCGCGCCCCCTAATTGATTGTGTGGATAACTTGCATTTGTTAGGGCAGACTACGGTAATTCTCTACCAATGTTTTCCTGCTGCGCCAAAAAGTTACGACTAACCACCAAAATTTTAGCGATTTTGAGTTTGATTTTTTTCCCGGCAATTTCTGGATAAAAACTTCAAAAAAAGCTTTTTTAGTATTTCGGAAAAAATTAAATCAAGTTATTTGAATTCGTCAGGTCATTGTTTCCTTTTGATTCCCGTTTTCTTCAAAGAAAAGGTATTATATATAGCCTAGTATTAGTTATTGGGAAATACTCGGACATTTTCCAGGGTGGAATTTTTGTAGGGGTATTTTCCACGGGAAGAGTTTTCCATGGAAAAGAAAGTTTCCGGGGGAACTTTTCCGAAGAAAATTTTTAAGAGGGGATAGGAATTTCCAAGCATTATTCGAAAACCGTCACAAATTAAAAACAAAACAAAAATCAAGTCGAAGTAAGGAATACAAACAAAGTCGAAGTAATAAAACAAACAAAAATTATTACTTCACAATCTATCTGATAAAACTAGTGCAAATAAACTAACTGATAACATTTCCCTATGTTTGTATGAGTATAGAAAATTATCGCTTTACCGAAAACACCCAAAGGCCAGTACACAAAAAACAAGAATACTGATTTGGAGTCAAAAGTGAGTACATAAACTGACAGCAACACACTAATCTATAACGCTTTTCATAGTCTTATGCCAGCTCTGATATCAGTAATTTTCAGTATACAATTAAAATTATCTTAATGCTTAAGCATACAAATAAATATTATTTAAATAGCCAAAAAATCATTAAACAGCAAACGCAAATGATGGATTGATTTATAAGGTAACATTTTTATCTCAACAGCTATAACACCAATAGTGAGTAATATAAAATATAAATTTTAAAAACATATGCTTTAGTGTTACTCGAAATGAAGAACAAATAAACCATAATCTGAACTCCGGAAATACGGTTATTTCTCTCTAACCAACGGATTATTTCAAGCTATGATACAAATTCTAAAGCGAGTCTATAGTCCTAATACTATCAAAGTAGGGGGAGCCCAGAAGATACAGGGGGGACAAGATCACAGACAATCAGAGGGCTAGAATACTAGCGGGACAAGATCACGTGCCTCTTTCTAAACCAATCAGAGAGCTAGAAATACTAACGGGAGCGATGTAACTAATATAAGGAAGGATTTTCAGTATAGTTGATATTAGTGTGAGAATAGAATTCAAGAAGTGAGAACAGTTTGACAATACTCATTTATTTATTTAGCAAGATACATATTTGCAATAATAAGTGTAATATTTACACTATTGGATGTTGATAGTGGAGCTAGTAGCAGTAGCAGCAATGATACAAGAGCACCAAACATTGCGGTAGTAATCACGAGAAGATCTCGACTTTGTCTCGAGTGGCAAGAAGTATATGCAAGATACGTGATATCTTTGAGTAAATTTAAATTGGACGACCAATTATGCTTCGCTGCGAAAGTCGATATAATACATATACATAGACTTCAAAGTGCTATAAATGCAATAGTGAAGTATATTGAGGACAATAAGTTATATCGGTAATTGTATATGTGTAATGTATTATTTTTGTAATTATGCACACACGCAATAAAATTGTTTCGAAATCAAAAATGTCCCCTTTCTTTTTGTTAGATTTTTTAAAGTAGGTTATCGAATATTCTTGAAGTAGAACGAATCATGGTTAGTCTAGAGTCAGCAGTGAGTGTTAGGATTGAGAAATGAATGAATTTGAGAAAGAGAGAATTAACGAACCTTGTGATTATGGAAAAATGTTTGATTCTAGATGACGATTTTCTCGAGTTATCTGTTCAACGGAAGATATTTTCTCAGGAAACTACAATATAATTGGGAGTGATTCTTCACCGTTGGACTATTGTATGAAGCTTTTACGACATGCCTCAAATGCTTTTACTCAATTTATTGATATATTAATTGAAACAAAGCAGAATAATATCGTGGATATACTTTTTAAAACATTGCCATAGATTCTATGTAGTATACTCTTCAAAACAGGTTATGTAATGTCACAGAGTTACTCTTCTCTCTCCCCCCTCTGAATTTATCGAACGTGGATCTGTTTCTTTTTAGCTGTGAGAGAGTTGACTTCGGAAACCAAAAATGTTCTATACATGTCCACTATGTATGTATACTCTTGGCAGTTGGTCATCATGTGAGAATTGTACAATTATTAATGAGTATAATGAAAAGTGCAAATTATACAACCCGTGTAAATTACACAGAGGATATGCAGTACAAATTAAAGGCTGTAATTCATGTCTTGAAGAGATTTGTGATTCTCACCCTAGAGGGCAACTATGCTCCAATTGTCACTATGACAAACGTGATCAGTGGGAGAATACTTATCCTGGTATGATTGGAAAGAACCCTAAACAAAATTTTAGTTTATTTGTAGGAGATTAGTATCGTCGTGGTTTTAAATTATTTTGGGAGGAAAAATCAGGTCTATGATTGAACTGTTGGGATAACAAGACAATTTGGTTACAACGTCAATGTTGTGATGACACTGCCTATTATGACTGTAAACCTAGTGATTTTTATTTGGCTGTTACAGAATGTGATTCACCACTTGAAAATACTGTATGTGATATTGCTTCAAATAGACACATTGAAACATGTGAATTTCACAATATGAATGCAAATAGTATCATTGAATATACAAAGAGATATGATAAGAGTAAAGTTACATTGTACCGTAGAAAATGTGACCCTGACTTTGCACCCAATCAAGATCAATATACAGTGAATTCAAATGATCTACCAGCATTTGTGGTTCTCGACAGTTGCCTATACACCGAAAAAGAAGAAATATAAAGTGAAGAATAAAGACATTGTTGTTGTGTATATACTTTTTTTTATTAATAAACAAATTTACATACATTTTTAAAACACTATACTCGTAGGGCACTAAAAACAATATTATGCAGGTCTGAAAGGATATTTTCCACCATAAAGACGTTCAGACGTAGATTCTCTACGCAAATGTTCAGAAACTGCTTATAAGTATAACCGCAACACCTGAAGACGAAATACAGTAGCGCATGACAACCGTAACTTTTAGTCGTCAGATCCTGCACTCTCTTCTGGTTTTTAATAATAGTTTTCCCACTGCTTTCAATATAGTTGTTGATGTGTGGAGTGTAGAATGTATAGGGTAGGTCGAGAGGATCAAAAAATTCAATAGTCTTCATTATTTGAAAGATGCATAGCCAATGGCCGGTATTCAAGGTCGACGGACTGCTATTAACAATGATTAGGGTTTGTTTGCACATTGAATTTTTCCAAGGAAGTCCGATGGTAAACAATAGGATCTGTATTTGGACATGTAGGGGTCCATCTTAAATACACTGATTATTTGACTAGTGTTCATGGTGCAAGGTCTAGTAGAACACTGCCTTCGGGAGTGACTTCCAAATGGGTTTCAAATTGATTTAACGAGATTAGTGCGATACTCTCAGGTAATGGGTCGGCAAATGTACACTCTAAACTCACACTCCTCGTTCGCACTATACTCATATCTTGAGAGCCAGACAAGTCTAGTACAATTATACCATGTGTTTTAGCGAACATTTCTTCGGTTATACCATTTTCAAATAGTTGTGAATCATTATCTAGGGTTTGCATTGTCAACTCATACAATGTCCTATAGAATTTATCAAAAGATAGATTGTAGAGTAGAATTCCATTTACTTTGCAGACAAGAGATGAAAGCCCAAACATCTCAAATTTATGTGGGTAGCCAGTCCACGAACCTTTTGCGCTAGCGCTTTTTACAAATGCCAATGCTAATTTCGATGAAATTTTACCATCGATAAAGGATGATTCGGTAAAGGTGCGCAAGCCTGTGGCAATATGATGTTGATTGGTGATTGTATGAGGAACAAGTAGTTTAATATTATTTCCACTGGCTCTCAGTTTTTCCACTGCCAAACAAACAGAACTCATAACCTGCAGCTTTCGTACATGTAGTATTGTCGAGGTGAGGGAGAGAGTTACATCAGGATTGGCAGGAAGTTCCTTTCGTAAAATGAAATTGGATTGAGCAAGCGTCAATTTTATATCCACTTTAATATTTGGTGGTAGCCATTGGGGTATATTAAATATTTCATGATATATTTTTCCAACTAGATGTAATTCACAAGTTGTAGCATTTTTAAGTGCATTTGTACTATCAGTATCTTTAATATATTCATATCCATTGGAGGTACCTCTCAATTCCTTGTCTGACTTGGGTATCATCAACATGGACTGCATATAACTTGTATAATTTGAGAGATTGTTGCTTGTCCTCACCAGTGCTGCATTTATGTAGACACTTATTTAACGAAATAAATAATTTAATATACAATTTTCATAGGATATTCCATCAGCACGAATTGGCATTCCGTTGTCGGATTTCTTGAATATCACATATAAATCTATAAATGTCGAAGACATATCCATAAATTTGTCTTAAATGGAATAAATTTGAAAGTGTATATTATCGGAGAGCGGTTGTTGTGGATAGAATTGTTCATAGTATCCATGTTTTACACTCACATCAACATTTTCCGCATTGAATAGATTTAAAGATAAAGGGATTGAAGGATGGAATCCGTATGTAGTGGATATGCCCTTGTTCAGTCTATGAAAATAAATCCAATTTCGATCAAACAGTTCTCTTCCTGGGGCTTCTTCTTTTTCTAGTGCTTATTGTACTTGTCGTTTTTTTCCTTCTTTTCTTTGACAGGAGTGATGTCTTTCATTTCTGACCTGAGTAGAGACTGATGAGTGGTGCACTGTTTCTCGACCTTTTAAAACCGTTTCCATTTTGTCGAGATTTCAATTTTTCGCCAAGGGTTCGCGCACTCGACCTAACATTGTCCGAAGCACTTTTTTTAAAATCCTTTTCAGAGCCCCAATCGTATATATTGTAGAGCATGCAAAATCTGTCGCAGCCGGTACAATATATTTTTTAGCCAGAGGTAGTGCAGAGCAAAACAGCTTAGCAAACCAACTGCCAAGATCATGGTCAGACATTGATGAACAACCTTTGTAATGGTCCATTCCATTGCCCAGCTGTCTTGGGTCAAGAGTATTAACATAGCAGTCAATATCAGGACAAATGAATACCACTTTTCTACTAGACATCTTGATTTAAAACACCGACAAAGATGGATCAAAAATTGCATGTAATCACAGCCAAACCTTTTGATATTGCCAGAGGCTCACCTAATTCAGTTCTTAGTGTTAGCTGGCAGAGTTCCAAATAGGAAGTGTTTACGGGGATATACTGAAGATGCTTTATATTGTAATGATGAATATGATCTTGATTGGTTTTTCGTTCAAGAACTCGTAAGAGGGGAACATTGCTATTGCCAACTCTGGATGTTTCAACAAATGAAGCATAAAGAAATATACAAATGTCCGTGGAAAAGGCAGGCGGATAGTCAGCAAAAATAACATCAGTGTTTCCGGCACTTTGACCATTGATTATATTAAGTTTAAAGCCAAGAACATCTTTTAGATTATCATCGAGAATAACCTTTTCATTGGCAATGGGTGAATTGATGTAGATCTTGCCATCTTCCTTTGAATAGTTGAAATGAATGGCTCCATTTTATGAGCAGAAATTCTTTCATTAATAGAACGACAAAAATCATTAATACAAGCGAGTTCCTCGTATGGTAATTTAGTATATGTATAATTTAACCAATTGATCTTTTGAATTTTATGTTGTTCGCTAACGGGTGGCGGCCAATCATAGGGTCTAGTTTTTATGTCATACTTGCGATCTTTTCTCTGGATATGATAGGTATTTTTGAGAATACAGTCGACAAGAGCCACTTCATACGCGCCGTCGAATTTGATGGTGGGAAAGTTTCGTCCAAACATCACTTATTTTATTCAAATCATTGTAGAGAAGGTCAAAGAAATTGGACATGAATGTTACATAGAAATCATAGGGAATGGTTAACGTCTTCAACTGCTACCCAAGAATCAAAATCAGAGTTTTATCCTAGCCAACGAACAAGCAACTGTCTCTTGCCCCAGCGAGTGCGGCTCTTTAACATCTTTTCAATTTGATAAATTTCACTACTGTTTCAAAATTTTTGTAGTTCATACTCATAAAAACCACCGAGAATCTCATCACCTTTGGTTTCTCGCAGATGTCGTGGGTTCAGTTTCTAAGATTTTTGACACTTTAAAAAGTTCAGTGGACGATAAATAATTCCCCTTTTCAAAAATATTGCTGGTTCTATTAATTCGAACAGTATCGCCAACATTGAATTTTTTCTTCACGTATTTTTTCACTGGAATATTGTTTACGAAAAGTGCCAAATGTATTTTCAGTACAATAAAATTCCTGAGGTCTAACACAGGGCAGAGATCGATGAGGTCGTTGGTTATATATTTGCATGATTTCATCTAAATCATGAAAAAAAGCAGCAGTATTTTTCAGTGTACAATATCTCGAAAATAATAGACGAATGGTTCTTATCAATCGTTCAGCCAATGCAGCCTTTATCGGACTGTGACTATGATAGAGCTTTGTTTTATATTTCAATAAAACCTTTTGCACACATGGATTAACAAATTCATTACCGCGATCACTTTGAATTTTTCTATAGCAATCTTGTATAAGAATACCTTCTAAGGCCTGAGCAACTTCAACACCTCTCTTTGTTCGCAATGGAATGGCATATGCAAAGTGACTAAAGACACTGATTGCCACTAGAATATATTTGTACAGTGTAATGTGAAGTCTTTGGATCTCATCTTGAGTTAAAATATCTGTGTGCGTTATATACAGAGGGAGAAAGGCTTTAGTTTTTCGATTTTGTCTGCCACGAAGCCTGCGATTTCAATGTAGAGTGTAAATCGGTTCATTTTCTAGATACTCTTTTACATTTTTTAAAGTGCTACTGCTGCTGCTGACACCGACGTCAGAGGTAACTTTAGAAAGTGTTGTGGGGGAACTTAGACTTCCCACTTCACCAATATTTTCATAGACATGTTTTATAACTTCATTTATTTTGAACGCAAACATGTAGTGTAATGCCCACTACACTTTTGCTCACTGGAGCGTGGTGCTTGTGACGGTGAGTTGATAACAATACGTCTTCGCTTTTGTCTAACCATCATCATCGTCTTCGGTGTTATCAAATCATTGCTGCTGCTGCTACTAGGAGTGCTAGTATTTTCCAAGATTGATTTAAAATATTCTTTTTCTTCGTCTTTTTTAAATGGAATTATTTTTGTTGGCGTTGTTAGAGGGCTGGCACCTCTACTATATACCCTTAATTTCTTTAGAATTTGCTTATTACCAATAAGACTTTTGTGGAAGTTTGATGTATTTAGAAAGTTGTATAGATTATTGTCAAATGATAAAAGTCATTTACGATTTCTAACCATATCACAAATTAAATCAAGTAGATTATAACTTTTCCCTTATTTATAATTGGTTTCCCTGTGCTATCGACTTGAACTTGATAATCATCACCACTTTCACACATGAGATAGGTTAATACCCTTTTACTCTCTTCCCGATAGGCATGTGGCAGTAGGTTTCCAATTGATGTCACTGTTGAAATCAATTCCATCTCCTTTGATTGTGTTGTTGTTGCTGCAGAATCTATAGTATATGTTTCCTTTTGGGGGGGGGGTTGGTAGGGATCAGTGATATTGACAGCGGGCCTCACACGATACAGTCTATGTTTGTCCACGCGACAAAGTGCATCTTGAAGTATAACTAGCTTTTTATCATCGGTGATATTTTCATCATTACTGAATTTGCTTAGATTTTCCTCAAAGTGTTTAATTGGTGAAAAGACAAGTTCTTTTGGCGTCAATTTGTGGGGTTTAGCCATCTAAAGAAAACTGTTTACAAGTCCTACGATTATTGGCAGTAAAAGTGTAAAAAAGCTACCGCCTGCTGGAAGGAGACGTTTTCTTTTAAAATATTTTCCTTTGTTTTTGCAAGCCAAGGCACGTAAAGTGGAACGATGTTGCTTTGTCTGTTGTCTAACACCTTCTGGCAACTGTATATTGCCCTCAGTTAAATTTAAGCAAAGTTCAGATATTAGATTAATAAATTCTTTGTCAACACCATATTTGAGTATGGCCTCCCTGAGTGGTGGTTTTGAAGTGCTTGGAACGGAAAATAAGTGTCTAGTTTCGTATAGTTTTTTCGGTGTCGTGATGGCAACTAATAACCCTTTATACTGTTCAACGAAAGATATATAGTAATTTCTTTGTCGAAAATAACTGTGCCTACACGCAAATCCTCAGGTATATTCTGATTAAGATCCAGCAAAATGTACCCGTAGGGCTTATTTATCACCTGACTGTACAATGAAAGTAGAAATTTGGGGGCACCTGAATATATTTGCTTATTGAGAGTTATTATTTGAATCACGAACAACTCGGTAGATAATATAGACGGTGCAG
>JAQQPU010019785.1:0-11936 GCA_029168905.1 Artemia sp. Kazakhstan ARC1039
GAGGCTAGTTGCCCTCCAATCACTTTCGACTATTGAAAAGGGCACTAGCCCTTTGAATTTCCAGTTGAATGAGGCTTTTTTGAAGTTTCTACAACAACGCCTTCTATAAAAACCGTCTATGCCCCCGCGGTCTAACTTAAAACCCTTGCTGTGAGGGTTATGGGGCAGTCTCCTCCTCAAAAACACATTTTTTCTCTTGAAATCCACTAACCTGAACAAAATGGCTATCTTTGATTGGATGTGTTTGGGGGAACAATGGGCGTGGGGGGGCTAGTTGCCCTCCAATCACTTTTGACTATTAAAAAGGACACTAGCCCTTTGAATTTCCAATCAAATGAGCCTGTTTTGAAGTTTCTACGACAAGCCTTCAATAAAAACCTTATATGCCTCCAGGCCAAAACTTAATACCCTTGCCCTGAGGGTTGTGGGGGAGTGTCTTCCTTAAAAACATATTTTCTACCTGAAAATCAACAACGCTGAACAAAATGGCTATTTTGCTATTTTGATTGGATTCGTTTGTGGGGAATGATGGGTGTGGGGGTGTAGTTGCCCTCCATCACATTCGACTATTAAAAAGGGCACTAGCCCTTTGAATTTCAAATCGAATGAGCCTGTTTTGAAGTTTCTACGACAACACCTTCTATAAAAATCTTATATGCCCCTGGACATAACTTAAAAACCTTGCCCTAAGGTTTGTGGGGGAATTTCCTTCTCAAAAACACATTTTCTATCTGGAAATCAAGTACGCTGAAAAAAATGGTCATCTCAAAATTTCGATTGGATGTGTTTGGGAGAATGATTGGCGTGAGGGCGGGGAGGGGCTAGTTGCCCTCCAATCACTTTCAACTATTAAAAAGGGCACTAGAACTCTCGATTTCCAATCGAATGAACCCCTTTTGAAGTCTCTACGACGACTCCTTCTATATGAAGTGCCCTGCTTTAAAGAAAAAAAATAATAAACTGTACATTGTGTCATCATTGATCTTATATGCCCTCAGGGCATAACTTAAAACCCTTCGCCCGAGAGTTTTGGGGGAGTGTCCTCCTCAAAAAGATGTTTTATATCTGGAAATCAACTACGCTGAACAAAATGGCTATCTCAAAATTTTGATTGGATGTTTGTGGGGGAATGACAGGCTTGGGGGGGGGGGCTAGTTGTCCTTAAATCACTTTCGACTATTAAAAAGCGCACTAGCCACTCCAATTTCCAATCGAATGAGCCCTTTTTGAAGTTTCTACGACACTCCGTTCGATACGAAGTGCCCAGGTTTGGAGAAAAAAAACACATTGTGCCCACATCGTTCTTTACTTAGACAGAGCTAGCGCGCTGCCTATGAAAAGGTAAACTGAAACAGCAATGAATTGTTCATGGGCGCTGACAGGGGAGAGGGAAGGGGGCCACGCCCCCCTTGAAATTTGGGAATATAAAGTAATCATAAGGGAACCAAAGAAAAGAGATGAGAATATGGAAAAACCATGGAAATAATGTGTGTTTCCCCATTTTTGGCTTCCTGTCAATAGATATTGACCCTTAATGAGGAAAATTTAAGTTCTAATTTGTGACTGAGTGACCTCTTTTCAGTTTTCCACAAACATTTTTTCTATATGATTTGGTTAGAGTAACAGTAGTAACCTATATAAAGGTTTCGCGGTAGATTGCATAATACGACCAAACAATTTATATTTTGGAACTATAAAGCGACCAAACACGCTATATTATGGACCTATAATGCGACCAATCAAGCAGACAGGTTTTTCTAGGGTCAATACCCAAAACTAAAGAGATTTCCTTGGTGTAATGTGTTCAAAAATTTAATGGTATTCCTGTAAAAATACTAGTTTCAGCCGAAGTGTAAAATAATCATTTTTTTCGTATAAATTGATGTGAAACAACGCCTTCCTCAAATATTTTTTGTTTTTTGAACATTTTTATAAGCAATAAACATGTTTTAGCTTACTTTCCATTTTCATCTGTGACTTATGAACCATGTTTAGCTCTAGGATAGTCATATATTTTTTAGAGGTCTATTTAAGAAATTTTGTTGTAATCCAACAAAATTTTCACAAATTGGACTTTGTAGACAACATTAATTGAATGGTGAAACATGAGACGTACTCATTTCATATCTATCTCATAAAGTACCTAAAATCATTTACTTAACACACTCAAATTTTTCTTAGAAGTAATAGGTATTTTCTTAACAGTAACATATTTTTTCTAAAAGCACCAACCTTTCCGCCAATGATAATACAATATCTCTTGAAAGTAACAATGTTTTGTTAATGATAACTAGTTATCAGTTAGAAGTAACAAGTATTCTGTCAAAGATACCAAATTTTTCTTAGAAATAACAATCTTTTCGTTATGATAACAAGTTTTCTGATAGAAGTAGCAAGATTTTCTTAACACTAACAAATTTTCTCTTCGAAGTATCAATATTTTCCATTAATTCTAACAAGCTTTTACTTAACACACTATAATTTCTCTTAGAAGTAACATGTATTTTCTTAACAGTAAATTTTTTGTCTAAAAGCACAAACCTTTCCGTCAATGATAATAAATTTCTCTTAAAAATAACAATTTTTCGTCAATGATAAGCAGTTATCAGTTAGAATTAACATGTTTTCTGTCAAAGATACCATATTTTTCTTAGTAGTAACAATTTTTTTCGTTATGATAAAAATTTTCTTCTAACAGTACCAATATTTCGTTAACATTAACAAATTTTTTCTTCGAAGCATCAACATTTTCCATTAATACTAACAAACTTTCACTTAACATACTCAAATTCCTCTTAGAAGTAACAGGTATTTTCTTAACTGTAACAGCTTTTTTCTAAAAGCACCGACCTTTCCGTCAATGATAATAAATTTCTCTTTAAAGCAATAATTTTTCGTCAATGAAAAGTAGTTATCAGGTAGAAGTAAAACGGTTTCTGTCAAAGATAATAATGTTTCGTAGTAGTAACAATTTTTTTCGCTATGATAAAAAGTTTTCTGCTAGAAGTAGCAATATTTCCTTAACACTAACAAATTTTCTCTTTGAAGCATCAATATTTTTCATTAGTACTAACCAACTTTTACTTAACACACTCAAGTTTCTCTTAGAAGCAACAAGTATTTTCTTAACAGTAACAAATTTTTTCTAAAAGCACCAACCTTTCCGTCAATGATAATAAATCTCTCTTAAAAGTAATAATTTTTCGTCAATGGTAACTAGTTATCAGTTTGAAGTAACAAGTTTTCTGTCAAAGATAGCAAATGTTTCATAGAAGTAACAATTTTATCGTTTATGATAACAAGTTTTCTGTCAGAAGTAGCAAGTTTTCATTAGCACTAACAAATTTTCAGTGGAATAAGTAAACACTCGCTCAGACATACATGCATTGAAAGTAAGAGAGACAAAAACACATATAACTATATAGATTCAGTCATATAAACTGACAATGACAGACAGTGGGACAAGTGAGTACCCACCCAAACACACAGGCTTAGAGAGTGAGAGAGACAAAAAAAACATACAAACACAGCCACACTAACCGAAAAAGACAGGCACTGGGACAGGCAAGCACCAACCACAAAACACAAGCCTAGAGAGTGAGGAAGACTAAAACATATACAAACAAATATATTTATACATACAAACCAACAAAGACAGACAGTGGAACAAGCAAACACCCGCCCAAACATAAATGCAAAGAGGGTAAGAGAGACAAAAACACATACAAATACATAGATTCAAACATATAAACCGACAAAGAGAGGCACTAGGACAAGCAAGCACTCACCCAGACACACAGGCGTAGAGAGTGACAGAGACAAAAACACACACAATTACATAAACTCCGACATGCAAACCGACAAAGACAGGCACTGGGACAAGCAAGCATCCAGCCATACACACAGACCTAGCGAGTGAGAGAGACAAACCATTGCATTGAATTTAAGTTAGACTTTTTATAGATGACAGCACACCCACTCTGACACACAGACAAAGCGAGAGAGACATGCAAAAAGTTGACTTTTTGACGTAAAATAATGCTAGAAAATGCCCCCTTTCTTGACTTTCTAGAACTATACTATTTTCCAAATTGTTTCAGATAGGAGCTTGAAATTTATACAGTAAGGTTCTCTGATACACTGAAACTGATGGTATGATTTTCATTAAGATTTTATGACTTTTGATACCCAAAAACGCCCTCTCTTCTTTCTAGAATTATATCAAGTTCCACATTTTTGCAGATAGTATCTTGATACTTTTAAACTAAAGTTCTCTTATACACTGAAACTGATGGTGTGATTTTCATTAAGGTTCTATGAATTTTGATACGAAAAAATGCCCTCTCTCGACTTTCTAGAATTAAACCAAATTCCACATTTTTGCAGACAGGAGCTTGAAATCCAGCAAAGGATGATGATAAAGAATTTATTCATTCTGACACTTAGCTTTGGTCAATGTTATTCTATGTATCCGACAAAGAATGTTGTTATAGAATTTAGTCATTCTGATACTTAGATTTTGATAATGTTACCCGACGTGTCCAGAAGAGGATGTTGATAATGATTTTGTTCACTCTGTTACTTAGATTTTGTCAATTTTATCCGACATATCCGAAAAAATATGTTGATAAAGAATTTAATTCATTCGAATACATAGATTTTGTCAATGTTATCCGACGTATCCAACAAATGATGTCGATAAAAAATGTTAATATAGAATTTATTCACTCTGATACTTGGATTTTGGCAATATTATTAAACGTATGTATCAGAGGATTTTACTGAAAAGGTTTCAAGCTCCTATCTGCAAAAATGTGGAATTTGATACGATTCTAGAAAGTCGAGAGAGGGCTTTTTTGGGTATCAAAAGTCAGAAGAATCTTAATGAGCATCACACCACCAGTTTCAGTGTATAAGAAAACTTTACTGTAGAGGTTTCAAGCTCCTATCTTCAAAAATGTGGAATTTGGTACAATTCTAGAAAGTCAAGAGAGCATAACTTGACTAGCATACTAGCATAACTTAACGTTAAAAAGTCAACTTTTTGCATGTCTCTCTCACTATGACGGTGTGTCTGAGTGGGTGTGCTGTCATCTATAACCAGTCTAACCTAAATTCAATGCAACGATTTGTCTCTCTCACTCTCTAGGTCTGTGTGTCCGGGTGGATGCTAGCTTGTCCCAGTGCCTGTATTTGTCGGTTTGTATGTCGGAGTTTATGTGTTTGTCTGTGTTTATGTCTCTCCCACACTCTAAGCCTGTGTGTCTGGGTGGGTACTTGCTTGTCCCAGTGCCTGTCTTTGTCGGTTTGTATGTTTGAATTTATATATTTGTGTGTGTTTTTGTGTCTCTTATTCTCTTTGCATGTATGTTTGGGCGGGTGTTTTCTTGTTCCCTCGTCTGTCTCTTTTGGTTTGTATGTGTAAATATATTTGTTTTTATTTTTTTTTGTCTCTCTCACTCTGTAGGCCTGTGTGTCTGGGTGGGTGCTTGCCTGTCTCAGTGCCTTTCTTTGTCGGTTTGTATGTCTGAGTTTATGTGTTTGTATGTGTTTTTGTCTCTCTCACTCGCTAATTCTGTGTGTTTGGGTGGGTAATCACTTGTCCAGCTGTCTGTCATTGTCAGTTTATATGACTGAATTTATATATTTGTATGTGTTTTTGTCTCTCTTACTCTCAATGCATGTATGTCTGAGCGGGTGTTTACTTGTTCCACTGAAAATTTTTTAGTGTTAAGGAAAACTTGCTACTTCTGACATAAAACTTGTTATCATAAACGAAAAAAATTTTAACTTCAATGAAAAATTTGGTACCTTTGACAGAAAACGTGGTACTACTAACTGATAAATAGATATCATTGACGAAAAATTGTTACTTTTAAGAGAAAATTGTTATCATTGATGTAAAGGCTGGTACTTTTAGAAAAAATTTGTTATTGTTAAGAAAATACCTCTTACTTCTAAGAGAAATTTGAGTGCGTTAAGTTAAAAATTGTTAGTATTATTAGAAAATGTTGACACTTCGAAGAAAAAATTTGTTAGTGTTAAGGAAATATTGCTACTTCCAGCAGAAAACTTGTTGTCATAACGAAAAAAGTTGTTACTACTACGAAAAATTTGGTATCTTTGACCGAAAACGTGTTACTTCTAACTGATAACTACTTATCATTGACAAAAAAAGTTACTTTTAAGATAAATTTATTATCATTGACGGAAAGGTCGGTGCTTTTAGAAAAAAATTTTTACCCTTAAGAAAATACCGGTTACTTATAAGAAAAATCTTAGTGTTTTAAGTAAAAGTTTGTTAGTATTAATGGAAAATGTTGATGCTTCAAAGAGAAAATTTTTTACTGTTAAGGAAATCTTGTTACTTCTAGCAGAAAACTTGTTATCATAACAAAAAGATTGTTACTTCCGATTAAAATTTGTTATCTTTGACAGAAAACTTGTTACTTCTAACTGATAACTACCTATCATTAGCGAAAAATTGTTACTTTTAAGAGAAATTTACAATCATTTACGGAAAGCTTCGTGCTTTTAGGAAAAAATATGTTACTGTTAAGAAAATACTTATTACTTCTAACAGAAATTTTAGTGTGTTAAGTAAATGATTTTATGTACATTATGAGATAAATATGAAATTAGTACGTCATATGTTTCTCCATTCAATTAATGTTGTCTATACAGTCCGATTAGTGAAAACTTTGTTGGATTACACAAGACCTAATTTACAAATGTTACTTTAAAAATAACAGTCACATTTGATTTTGGTAAAGGAATTAATTCATGAAATTTAAGAAATTCTGGAATTTCTAAGTAAGCAAATCAAATATGTAAGAAAATCCTAATGTTTCAAATGCTATCCTATGGTTAAAAATGATGTATAAATCATAGATGAAAATGGAAAGTAAGCTAAAACATGTTTATTGCTAAAAATAAATACAAGAAACATAAAATATTTGGAAAAATATACACAGTTACAAAATTCTACTATAAAAACCCCTCTTTTGTTTCTTAACAAATGTAAAGATTTCCTAAAGTGGGACATTGATTTTCTTGATCTTGTATATTTTTTTTCTTGCGATCTCTTTCTTGTTTTCCATAGCTTCTTTTCCATGACCATCGTTGTGATTTTGAGATTTCATAGGGTGGTAATGCTACCTTTTTCCCCGAAGATTTCTTACAGGAAGTCCATTAAACTTTTGAACATATTATACCAAGTAAATCTCTTTAGTTTTGTGTATTGACCCTAGAAAAACATGTCCGTTTGTTCGGTCGCATTATAGGCCCATAATATAGCTGGTTTGTTCGCTTTATAATTCCAAAATATAACGTGTTTGGTCATATTATGAAATCTATCATGAAACCTTTATATAGATTACTACTAGTAACAAAAAAAAGTCAAACTCTTCATAATAATGAATTGTAAGTAAATCATTGTTAATAGGAAAGCTTAAGAGCCTAACTATTGATACATTAAATCAAAGAATCAGCTTTTTATGGTGATCCTGAACATGTATTAGTTTATTAGTAATTAGTGCAGTTATTAGTACACAGGAAAGTTTGCATAACTATAGAAAACACAAGAAAAACAACCTAATAAGGGGCAATTTCGGCAAAATTATGCCGTCAATTTCTGCTTGCATTGCAGAAGTACCCATGAGCTGAGATATGAAGCCACTGCAATCAGAAATGTTTCCCCTCAACGGAATACAGGGAATTTCTGTATTTTCCTCCTCAACGGATACGTTTTTTGGGTTTTATTATCACTCTTTTCAGGAGTGATTGTATTTATCCGTTTGTCACTTTGAGTAACATTTTATCTGTTACAGTTATGAAGTATAAAAGTGTCAAATATATCGTTTTCTTGTATTCAAAATTAAATTAAAAATATTGAATCAAAAACTTTTGTTTAATTTTATTAATCTTAGTTTTAATGTTTGACTTTGAACAAACTAGTTTGATAATGTGTTATTTTTACAAACACTGAGTCTAAAGGCATTAAATATTTGTGTGTTTCATAGCCAAGTTCAAAACTGTCGATATTGTTAAAAAATATCCGTCCAACAGAACGTTGCTCAACAGAACTGAATACTGGGAGTTTATATCTTAAATTTTGCAAGTAGGCTATTGTTTTGTGTATTTTTTGTAATTACGTACTTTTTGTATTTTTATATACTTTTACTTTAATTAATGTACTTTTACCATTGCATTTAGAAAAATGTTTGTCTTTAAGCTTCATTAAATAAAAAACGGAGTTTTTTTTCAACTGAAAGTAAGGAGCAATATTAAAACTTAAACGAACAGAAATTAGTACATATATTAGGAGGGTTGTCCCCTTCTCAACACCTTGCTCTTTACGCTACAGTTTTTGGCACTTTAAAAATAGTTACTTTTTGTTCTAATTAAACGACCCTTGTCTTTCAGGAGTATTTTTGAAGAATTGGGCAAAATTTAAACTTTAGCGTAAAGAGCCAGGTGTTAAGGAGGAGGCAACCCACTTCATGTACATAATAATTTCTGTTCGTTTTAAGTTTTAATGTTGATCCTTACTTTCAGTTGAAAAAACTTTTTTTTTTCTATTTATTTTCTGATTGTTTCTTAAATAACGCCAGGATATCTGGCTTCAACGAACAAAAAATACCCCTCCCCACAGAACTATCCTCCGCACAATTAAATCCTGAATTTATCATCTCCTTTAACAATTTAATTACAATTAACATCTCCACTCCAAAAATTGAACCGGTAAAGAGAAAGCAAGTCATATAAAAAAATGTCATATAGGAATTCTGGCCAATCCAAACAGTGTAAAATTTCCCTGAAAAGTTCACCCCCTCGATACTTCCCTCTCCATGGAAAATTCTTCCCGTGAAAAAATCTTCCCAGTAGAAAACTCATCCTCCCCTCCCCAACCAAAAAAATTATGCCTACTTCCCAATAACAATGCCACTCCACGAAAGTTACTCCCCCCTGATGATATTTCTTGCCATAATTAATCATGGTCGGGGACTTTACCATTGCAACCCTTTTCCCTTAGTCCCTTTCCCTCCCTTTTCAAATTTCCCCTCACAAACCCAACATATTTTCTTATTTTTAATAGCCAACCGATCTGGTGTTAGAATCATAGGATAATTTGTGTGTCACGACCGGGAGATTACCTTATTCACTTTGATGATTAGTTTAGTCAGTGATGTGACCATGCAATCCCCCTATCCAATGTCTCAACTACATCTAAAAGTCACATAATATTATTAGAGTCCCTTCGAGCGTGGGCATAAGAGACTGCAATAGCTTGGTGTTCTTTAATACGATTTGAATTTTGTGGGTCGTTCATATCTGTGAGTTTATCCTCACATTCCAAACTGATCTGACCTCTTTGCAAAAGTGTATTCAGAAAGTATCTAAACCGGAAAATTGCCCTATCAACGTTGACCATTTCTACAGACTGATACCCATGACGTTTAAAGTGTTTCATGTAATTATTTAGGTTTAAATTACGACGAAATTTCAACAAACACATTGGACAATAGTAGCGTACCCAAAGATTCTTACCCTCCCCCAGAAACCTACTAATATCTTTAATTGGATTAAAATGTCCAAATGAATCAGGTTCTGTAGGTGGTGTGTACAAAAGCCATGCCAAGTGCTTCACTGATTCAATTGACGAAGCCCTTAATGTAAATATTACTCCCTTTTTATTACTTTGCTCCCCTTCCTCAAATTCCGTTTCATATGTAGCACTGCAGCACCAATCTTTAAATGTTCATTAGCCCGTTCAAAAATATCTATTCCTCTGATTGCTACAGGATATTTTCCTCTTAAACAACTGAAATATGTTCTGGGGAAATCTGATCCCTTGATCCCATTAGCTGCCCAATCGTCCAACTTTCTCTTAGTAGCATTCTCTCTCAGTGGTTTGAAGACCGATATAAGAAATGAGTAGATGAAACACTGTTGCCCTGTTTTCAAACAGATTTGTTGCATACCCTTACCTTCTTCTAAATCTGGATTATATTTAAAAACTGTACCCGTCCCCCTATACCTCCTCTTTAAATAAAATAGTTTTTTAAACTTAAATATATTTGCACTTAAATCTTAAATAAATAAAACCACTGACCCACTAGCCTTCTCATTATAATTATCCAGTTTTGTGACAACGGTATTTACCCGTTCCATAAAAACACCTTAATAGTTTTCCAAATTTGGGTGAAGGGCTAACATTTCAGTGAGCAGAAAATGATAATAAATTTCATCGGCATTTTCATTTAAATAAAATATTTGGAGTGCTATTGAGGCTTTCATGCTGTCTTGACCTTCCCAAACCAGAATTTAATGTTCAAGAAGAGCTTGAATCTTTCCCATATATGTATGGACAATATTTATGGGATCTTTTATAATATCCCCCGCCATTAGTGAGTGAAATAGATCCTCAAATATGGCTGTATAAACTTCTATTCTTCGCAAGACAGAGTTTGTTAAATAAAATTCTGGCAATGTTGGAGACATTTTCATATCACCATCAATTCCCCCACTCCGTTTAACATCAACATGAGAGCTGGTGCGTGGAGTAAAACCCCTCAGTTCACTTAACATAGCCTTGAGTATGTTCAGGCTGCGACAATCGGCCCAAGAAAAATTATTTTGTTCTCCTTCTTGTTCAATTATACTCGGCAGAATTGGGGCATGTCCATTAAATCAGTGGGGGAAGGTTTCTCATTTAACTCTCTGGTAAAATTATCTAAAATTCTAGAACTGTTAGGACTTATCTGATCTATCCTGCTAAAATCATCCTCTGACACACCTTTATCTACAAATGGATCTGGTTGGGCAAAACTAACTTCTATACCCTGTTCAAATGCACTAGGTGGTACATTAAATGAATTGGTAACATTAGTACCGCTAAAATATTGTTTTAGAAAGTTATCTGTCCACTCGGGGTCATCATCATTATCTTCGATAGTGTTAGAAGGCAAATCATCAAACGTTTCACTACCACCAAAACACTCCTTTAAAAATTTACTTAAAAATTTACCATTCAAGTTCATTATCGACAGATGGCGATTCAATGAATTGATTATCACAAAAATCTGTCTATGGCGTAATTATAGATCTATCATCTAAGAGGTCACACAATCCTTGAGTTTGCAGTGGAGGTGATGGTAAGTCATACATGTTAACCTGTTAATATATAGAATATATATTATTTATAATATATATAATATTCATTTATAAATATATACAATATATAAAATAGAATTTATTTTCATTGGGCCTAATTGATCCTTTTTTTTATTAAAGTTTCATCTTAATATCCACAAATCTGCTTTTTTGGAAAACCATGTAACATAATTCCCGCTCCACCCCACATCAAAGCACTATCTTCCCCCACCCCCACCCTCAAACGTAAATCGTTTTAAATTGAATTATAATACTCATAAATCTGCAATATTCAATATACTATCTTAGTTTTCTATGCTAAATGATCTATTAGGAAGAAAAAATAACAAAATATAGTAGCGCTTTTACTAAAGTACTGTCCTCACTAAAAGCAGCACTTTTCTGCTGTTCGAATTTTTTTTTTTCTTTTTTTACATTGTAATACATAATAAAAAAAAATAGCGGCACTATTTAATAAATTGGTGCCCATACTAAAAGTCGCGCTGTCCGAAAAATTCTCCGTTTTCAAGAAGAAACGTAAATCATCTTTAAATTTCAATATTAATAATTTTCATACAAAGCTTTGGATTACGTTCTTTAAATCTCTTTCTTAGAGGCAATAGTAGAATGCGGGATCTTAAAAAACACAATATTTTCTAAACACTAGTAACAGCTAAAAGCATGATGAAAAGTCCGTTTCTTTTAGGATCGATGGGGTTCTCAAAACTATCGAAAAGGCTCCTATTTTAAATTAAAAGGAATCCATTACTATTTAAAGCTGT
>JAQQPU010019786.1:0-13878 GCA_029168905.1 Artemia sp. Kazakhstan ARC1039
ACATAATGCTAATGTCATTAGTTTAGGGAAGGTGAGTTTTTTTTATGCAGAAAATAGAAATCAGTTTACTCTCACCAGCAGTGTTGCCAGATATGCTTGTTTTCTAAGCAAGTACTGTACTGTACTAAGCAAGGGCGGATCCAGGATTTTTTCGGGGGGGGGGGTTCAAACCGGGTAACCCTCCCACCCCCTGGATACGGCCTTGGTACTAAGGTGATGCTTGAGATTTAGACCGATTGACAATACTAAGGCATTGCTTTTCTTCGGGAGGGGAATTGTTCATCAAAATTTTAACTTCAATTCAGCAGAGCGGAGAACCTTGACGCACAGGGTTTGATTCTCTATCACCGAAAATACGAAATTTCTTATATTTTGCAAGAAGGATGGTCATGGTTGCATGTTCGTTTATTTGGCAACATTGTAGAGGTAAGCTCCTTTCAAGGAAATAAAATAAGCTAGTTAATACAATAAGTAGTATCATTAGATTTCCTATTCTGTAGTCTTACCAAGTATGGTAGCTTTTTTGACAATGCACCCCTTGACAGTTCTTGATATAGCTTTAGGATACTTAAAGGACAAAACATTTACTTGATAATATGCAGCATGTTCCTAAAATTTCAAATTGATCTTCTAAATGATTTTTTGAAATGTATACCAATGCTTTGAAGGCATATGTTGTCAGTATGACAGCTTAAAATTGTCATATCTAAATCCTTTGGTTTTAGGCGTTTACCCCCCCCCCCCCCCCACAAAATAACCCTCCGCAAAATAACCCAAGAACTTACATCCTAACTGACAGGAAAATTTAATCCACACTGAAAATTCCCCAGACAACCCCCCCCCCCCATCCCTGCAGATGACTCCCCCGCAAAAATTCCATAGGTATCTCAATAGCAAATACTGTAAGAAATGGACATATTTGAAAACTTAAAAAGGCACTTAACTTCTACATTGGGATTTTCTGATTGTTTTGTAGTTTGGGAGGGAGAGTGATACCTCAAAGGGTGCGTTTTAATAACAAAACATTCCAGCTCTCTTTGAGCCACCAGATAAATATAGAATTTGTTCTAAGTGAGAGACAAGGGGAGGGTGGAAGTAGAAAACGATGTATAATACCAAAGGCCGTAACCAGGATTTTTTTTTTGGGGGGGGTGTACAAAAGAAACTTTACAAAAACATATCAAAAATTTGAAATTGATATCTACTCCCTTATGATTTCTGGGAATATTTCAGGTCCATACTGTTCATATGAAAGTTAAGAGTAATATTAAACCCCCAAATGAGAAGAATTTATTCAGTGTAGAAAGGGGATTGCCCTTTCCTCATCCGCACCTCCGCCTCTTGGTCGCAGTAAATTCGTACGGTGGTCATTAGATCAGATATTGTGAGTTCAAGTCCTTTTTTTATAAGTCAAAAGTGATTGGAGACCAGCCAGCCGTGGGGAGTGGGGTACGACCCATAGGATTTGGCATCCACCTCATTCTTTCCAGCCACTCCACTACAGAAATACCACCCAAGTTTGACACTTTGTGATAGTATTGCCAAGTCAAATTTTACAATGCTCTTTAAACATCTCTTTATAATATTCCGTTGTCTGGCTAGTGCCGACAAAAAAAAAAAGAAAAAAAGACACATCGGTGGTAACCAAACAAAAAAGGGGTTTCCCTTGTTGTTGAGGCTGGGGGGCTGTAGTTTATTGGTAAAAGATGAGAGGCAACGCTATAGCGTCGCCTATAGTAAAGGCCACAATGCTTCAATATTTTGTTTTTTTTTTCACCAGAGGCACATCATACGGAAGGGATGGTGGTATAGGCTTTGGAGGGGGCTTGCTCATGCAATTGGAAATCAGAAGTTCTAGTACTTTATTTAAGAGTCAAAAGTGATTGGAGATCAACTAGCCCCCCACCCCCTCCAATTTATGATATTGGAGGGGGTGGGGTGAATCACTAAAGAGTGAATCAATTGTCAATAAAGGAGTAAAGATTTTAACTAATCACCAGGGGACTATTTTACCTGTTAGACCAAAACGATTTGCTTCAGTAATAGCTAACAAAAGGATTATTTCGCAACTGAATAATTAAAGTAATTTACAGTTTTTTTATTTTTCCTCAGTTACTCTGGTGTCCTCACTGAAGTAACTCTATATTAGCATCTTTTCCCTACGTGGATTAGTTTGCGCCGATTGTACATTTTTTTTTTTTTTTTTTTTGGTGGTGGTTTTATTGGTTTTTAGTTTTATCTTGTTTTTTTTTGTGTCTTTCGTGCTGAAGACGCCTTGTTTGTATACAGGCGAAATATCCGCGTTGTTTTGTTTCTGTTGTTTTTCTTTTCTCTCCACTGGCCACAGTCTCGTTTGTTTGTTTTTTTTTTTAGAGATTTTTCTCTTTGTTGGTTTTTTGCCACCCCCTCCCACACTCTTTTATCCCCAAATGTATCATAACAAAATTTTGAGATAGGTATTTTGTTAAAAAAAGTTTAATTATCAGATTGTGAAAACTCAGGGGTCGATACAACCCCCCAGAGCATGGGGGGCAAGTTTTGTAGGATATTCACCGGAGACATATGAGGTTTCTATAGAAGGGATGGTCGTATTAGCTACAAAGGGGGTTCATTCAATTGGAAACTGACAGTTTTAGTTCCCTATTTAATAATCACAGTGACCAAGGAGCAGCTAGAGCCCCATGCCCTCTTTTACCAAAATGCATCCGATTTAATTTTTTAGATAGCCATTTTGTTGCAAATATACCAAAGATCTTAGAACAAAAACTCCGGGGCTGACACAGCCCCCCTACCTTCCCCTCCCCCGAGCCCGGGGCAAGTGTTTTTAGTTGTATCCCGGGAGCAGATAAAGTTTTTATGGGAGGAGTGGACGAATAACCTTCGGTGGGGGGCATGTTGACTGGAAATCCAAAGTTTTAGTTACCCGTTTTAAGAGTCAAAAATGATCAGAGGGCAACATTCTTCCCAACGTCCTCTTTTCTCAAAATACATCTGATCGGAAATTTGAGATAGCCATTTTGTTCAAAATAGTCCAAAGATTAAATAACAATCCCTTCGGGGTTGAAAAAAACACCCCAGAGCCATAGGGAAAGGGTTTTAAGTTATGCCCCGGGGCATAAAGGTTCTATGGAAAAGGTAGCCATATAAACTTTGGAGGGAGCTCATCTCATTGGAAGTTTTATTATCCTTTTAAAGCGTCAAAAGTGATTGGAGGGCAAATAGCTGCCCCCATACCATCTTTTTCGCAAATTCTTCGGATCTATTTTTTGAGATAGCCCTTTTGTTCAAAATAATCCAAAGAAAATACAATGCTTTCAGGATTGACACAATATCCAGAGCCTGGAGGCAAGGGTTCGAAGTTATGCCTTTGGCCATACCATGTTTTTACTGAATTGATGGTCGTACAAACTTTGGAGGAAGCTTATTTGATTTGAACTTGAAAAAAGTAGTTCCTTTTAGTATCAAAAGCGGTCGGAGGGCAACTAACCCCCCCCCCCCACAGACACACACCCTCTTTTCTCCAAATGCATATGATCAAATTTTTTAGATAGATATTTTGCTCAAAATTGTCCAAAGATCATATAGCAATGCCTCTGAGTTTGACACAACCCTGCAGAACCCGGCAATTATAAATTATGATCCCGGGGGCATATAAGGTTTTTATGGAAAGCGTGGCTGTATAAATTATGGAGAAATTGAAAGTTCTTGCTTTATTTTTAAGTCAAAAGTATTCGGACAGCCGCCATACCCTCCCCCCTACACACCAATATAAAACGTACAACGAATAAAACCTTATGTAAAACGAAAAAAAAAAGAAAAAAAAAAGATGCCCTCGATGCAGAATATCCTGGTTGCAGCCACTTTTTGATTTTCAAAACAATGTATTTTTCTTGTTATTCAAGCCAAGGGACGGTAAGTTTTATATACCAGGATTTCGAAAAAGGTGGTTCTAATAGTGTAGGCTACTTCTTGTTTTGATCTAACTCTATTTTTAGGAGTTATGGGTTATTATATTACTGAGTGTTGGAGGTGATCGTCTTTTACTAGGTTCCTAGCCACCGCTGCAACCCGGACACCGTGTCGTGGCCTGAGCCGCTAAAAGCGCATGGCCCGCTAATTGTAGTTGGATTAGTTTTAGATCAATTTTTTTCTCTTTTTGTATTCGGTTATTTCAAACTTAGCGCCAATCTTTTGAAACAAAAATGGCAAAAAGGTGGTCCTGGTTAAACCAAACCTCGTGCAAATCTTTCGAAACAAATGCGGAAAAATATGATCCCCGCTTTCTGTCAATTCCTCTGCCTTTTTGCAAAATCCATATAATTTTTTCCATGACAAAAATAAAAAATTGTATCACGAAAGTGCTAAAAATTGAAGCATGGGCTACAGTGCTACATATGATGAAATGCTGCTAAAATAGTTCTTTCGTGCTAAAGTCAGACAAAGTTTTGCCCCTAATCTAACTTTGCTTTGACCTTGCTTGCTTACCCTTGGTTCAGCCTGCTCCGCTTTCAGGGAAAAACAACGATTTTGCGCGATCCGCCAAATTTCATCTGTTTGTAGCTGCAGATTTATGCTTCATAATGGTTAAACAGCTGTGATCTCTTTTCATTAACTTTTAGAACTTAATATAGCTTATTCCCATTGATGCGCTGGGGTATACTAGTAGCAGCCACAAGCCGAAAACATAAAATATCTTTAGTTTTTTATCACGTAAAAATTTTTGGTACAGTTGCAACACATTACTTGCAAGATAACTTTATGATTAAAGTAAGGACTGAAAAAGAAAGGTGAGTCTAGTCAAACAACAACGTAAAAGCAACATTACCAAGTGAAATATCATTGGTAATTTTGGTTAAAAGCGAAATATCTGAAGCAAGTTTTTAGGCCTTTGGACTTTTTTGACCAAAATTGGCATTTCAAAACTTTGATTGGAAGTATTTGGGGAAAAAAATTGTGAGATAAAGCTCCTCCAAAGTTTATACAACCACACTTTCCATAAAACTTTATATGTTAACGATGGGCAACGAGCTCAATCTATAGCCCTTTCCCCGAGAGTTGGGGATTGGGTTAAACCAGGAACCATAGCTATTGGAAATTTAGACTATTTTGAACACAATGGCCAGCTCAAATTTTGATCGGAAGCATTTAGGTAAAATGGGTGTGAAGGGGAGAGGGTCTGGTTGCTGTCCGATTACCTTGAATGCCCCCGGGGTTATAACTTATATATCCCGGGCTCTGCAGGGTTGTGGAAACCTCAAAGGCATTACTATATGATCTTTGGACAATTTTGAGCAAAATAACTATCTCAAAATTTTTATCATATGCGTTTGGAGAAAACAGGGGGTTTGAGGGGGGGGGGTAGTTGCCCTCCAACTACTTTTGATTCTAAAAGGAACTACTATTTTCAAGCTCAAATCAAATAAGCTTCCTCCAAAGGTTGTACGACCATCAATTCAATAAAAAGATGATATGGTCATGAGGCATAACTTCGAACCCTTGCCTCCAGGCTCTGGATGTTGTTTCAACCCTAAAAGCATTAGACTATTTTCATTGGACCATTTTGAACAAAAGGGCAAGCTCAAAAGATGTATCAGAAGAATTTGGGAGAAAGAGGGTATGGGGGCAGCTATTTGCCCTCCAATAACTATTGACTATTTAAAAGGGTAATTAAACTTCCAATCAGATGAGCCCCTCCAAAGTTTACATGGCTACCCTTTCAATAAAAATATTTATGCCCCGGGGTATAACTTAAAACCATTCCCCATGGCTTTGGGGGGTTGTGTCAACCCCGAAGGGAATGTTATAGAATCTTTGGACTATTTTGAACTAAATGGCTATCTCAAATTTCTGACCAGATGCATTTTGAGAAAAGAGGACGTTGGGAGGCATGTTGCTCTCTGATCATTTTTGACTCTTAAAACAGGTAACTACAACTTTTGATTTCCATTCAAACGACCTCCCTCTGAAGTTTATTCGTCCACCCCTCCCATAAAAACTTTACCACTCCCGGGATATATTTTAAAACACTTGTGCCGGGCTTGGGGAAGGGGAGGGGGTTGTTTCAGCCCTGGAGCTTTTGTTATTAGATCTTTGGTCTATTTGTAACAAAACGGCTATTTAAAAAAATCGATAGGATGCATTCGGGTAAAAGATGGCATGGGGTCTAGCTGCCCCCCTGGCACTTTTGAATATTAAATAGGGAACTAAGACTTTACATTTCCAATGGAATGAACCCTCTTTGTAGATTATACGACCATCCCTTCGACAGAAACTTTATATGTCCCCGGTGCATAGCTTACAACACTTGCCCCCATGCTCTGGGGGGTTGAACCAACCCCAGAGTTTTCATTATCTGATAATTGAACTATTTAAAAAAAAATTGATATCTCAAAATTATGTTATAATAAATATGGAAAAAAGAGCGTGGGAGGGGGAGAGCTAGTTGACCTTCAATCACTTTGTACTCTTAGATAGATCACTAGAATTTCTGATTTCCAATTTCATGAGCGAGCCCCCTCCAAAGTCTATACGACCACCTCTTCCATATGAACTGACTCTGGTAAAAAAAAATACTTTGAAGCATTATGACCCTTACTAAAGGCAACGCTATAGCGCTGCCTCTGATATTTTACTGGTAAACTATAGCCCTCCAAGCTCAACAACAAGGTTAACCCCTTTTTTGTTTGGTTACCACCGATGTTTCTTCTTTTTTTTCGTCACTTTTTTTTCGTTGGTGGTTACCACCGATGTTTCTTCTTTTTTTTGTTTGTTTGTTTTTGCCGCCACTAGCCAGACACCGGAATATCATAAAAAGATGTTTAAATAGAATTGTAAGATTTGACTTGGCAATACTGTCACAAAATATCAAACTTGGGTGGTATTTCTGTGGTGGAGTGGCTGGAAAGAATAAAGTGGATGCCAAACCCTAAAGGTTTACAATTATCATCTTGTATATTTTCCCTCCAAACGCCATTAATATTTCTTTTAAATCGACTACTGACTAACATAAATAGCAGGCTACTGCAAGATCAAAAGGAGCTGTTAATGGTCTTTTGAAAGCGAATTTTTATATCTACACATTTTTCATAAATTTTTCCTGGTAACACTGACATTAAGTGCCACATGGCACCAAAAATGGTACTTTTCGTTGCTGTATTTGCATTGTAAAGTTTCAGAAATATGAAAAGGGTGCAGTCATAATATGCATGGTCAAACATCTTGATCCTGAGTTTTGCAACCCTCCCTCTTATATGCTCCCCTTTCCACCCCCATAGTAAGTATCAAAAATCGTGGACTGACTAGCAGACTTAGCAAGCTACTACAGCATTGTAGAGATATGTTCAATGGCTCATTAGCTCTTGGTCATTTTTACATGATCTTGGTTAGTTAATCTTGATTACTCCATAGGAAAGTACCGTGTGGCAAAATAAATTACATTTTTTAATGCAATTTGGAGTACAAAGTCCGAGAAGTATAAAAAGGTTACTATAGAAATCTAAATGGTTGAAAATCAATAATCAGTGATTTACAGTCCCTCATTTTTAGTGCAACCTTCCAAGGCATGGGCGTAGGCAGCATTAAGCAGCATATTGTCTAGGGAGGGGGGCAGTCAATAGTGTGATGGAGTTTTATCAACTGCTTTTTCCAAACCATCTGCTTTTTCAGCCATATCTAATGTAAATTTGAAGGTCTAGGTAGGCAGCTGCCCCCCCCCCCCTGTCCCCCCCTTCCTACGCCCATGTTCCATGGCCCTTTAGAAATTTAGTAAAGAGCAAACCACATCGAAAATTCGTTTAATGCCGTTAATATCGTTCAGTTTTCTAATATCTCTAATCTTGTTGATCAATCCCTCTTGTACGCTACCCTTTCCACCCCCATAGTGTACTTTTCTTCACCTCTCTGAGAAAACTCAGAATTAAAGTGGAACTTTTTCTATCTTCATGGAGAATATACAGAATTCAACTGTAACTTCTTTTCTATCTTTTACGGAGAAATCTAGAACAGAAATTTTAAATTTGTTTCATATCTGAGAAAATTCAAAACTGAAGTGGAACTTTTTTCTCTTCTTTGGTAAAATTCGGAATTGAGCTAACTTTTTTCTCTTCTTTAAGAAAATTCAGAAGAGAACTTAAACATTTTTGCACTTCTTTGAGAAAACTCAGAATTGTTGTGGAACTCTTTATCTTCATGGTGAATATTCACAATCACAGTATAACTTTTTTCAATCTTTTACGAGAAATTTAGAACATAACTTTAAATTTTTTTCACCTCTTTGAGAAAAATCGAACTGAAGTGGAACCTTTTTATTCTATCTAGAAAAACTAGAATTGATTTTTTTCTTTGAGAAAATTCAGAAGAGAACTTGAACTTTTCTTCACTTTATTGAGAAAACTCAGAATTAAAGTGGAACTTTTTATCTTCAGAAGAGAACTTGAACTTTTCTTCACTTCTTAGAGAAAACTCAGAATTAAAGTAGAACTCTTTATCTTCATGGTGAATATTAACAATCATAGTATAACTTTTTCTATCTTTAATAAGAAATTTAGAACAGAACTTAAATTTTTTTTTTCACCTCTTTGAGAAAAATCAGAACTGAAGTGGAATCTTTTTATTTTCTTTGGAAAAAATAGAATTGATCTGTAACTTATTTTTTTTTTATTGAGAAAATTTAGAAGAGAACTTGAACTTTTCTTCACTTCGTTGAGAAAACTTAGAATTAAAGTAGAACTTTTTAGCTTCAAGGAGAATATTCACAATCAAAATACAACTTTTTTCTATCTTCTATGGAAAAATTTAGAATATAACTTTAAATTTGTTACGTCTTTGAGAAAATTAAGAATTGAAGTGGAACCTATTTATTTTCTCTAGAAAAATTAGTATTGATTTGTAACTTATTTTTTTTCTTTGAGAAAATTAAGAAGAGAACTTGAACTTTTCTTCACTTTATTGAGAAAACTAAGAATTAAAGTGGAACTTTTTATCTTCAGAAAAGAACTTGAACTTTTCTTCACTTCTTTGAGAAAACTCAGAATTAAAGTGGAACTCTTTATCTTCTTGGTGAATATTCACAATCATAGTATAACTTTTTCTATCTTTAATAAGAAATTTAGAACAGAACTTTAATTTTTTTTCACCTCTTTGAGAAAAATCAGAACTGAAGTGGAATCTTTTTATTTTCTTTGGAAAAAATAGAATTGATGTGTAACTTATTTCTTTTAATTGAGAAAATTCAGAAGAGAACCTGAAATATTCTTCACTTCGTTGAAAATATCTTCTATGGAAAAAATTAGAACAGAAGTTTAAATTTTTTACGTCTTTGAGAAAATTAAGAATTTAAGTGGAACCTTTTTGATTTTCTTTGGAGAAAATTAGAATTGAAGTGTAAATTTTTTCTTTTCTTTGAGAAATCTTATAATTAAAGTGGAACTCTTTATCTTCATGGCAAATATTCGCAATCAAAGTATAGCTTTTTTCCATCTTTTACGAGAAATTTGGAACAAAACTTTAAATTTTTTCCCTCTCTTTTTGAAAAATCGGAACTGAAGTGGAACATTTTTATTTTCATTGGAAAAAATTAGAATTGATCTGTAATTTTTTTGAGAAAATTCAGAAAAGAAAAGAGGAGCCCTTTTATATTTGAAAAAATTAGAATTGATCCGTAACTTTTTTCATTGAGAAATTTTTCAGAAGAGAACTTGAACTTTTCTTTCCTTCATTGAGAAAACTCAGATTTAAAGTGGAACTTTTTATCTTGATGGAGAATATTCACAATCAAAGTATGAGTTTTTCTTTCTTCAACAGAAAAATTTAGAACAGAACTTAAAAATTTTTTTCATCTCTTTAATAAAACTCAGAACTGAAGTAGAATATTTTTATTTTCTTTGGAGAAAATTAGAATTGAACTGTAACTTATTTCTTTTCATTGAGAAAATCCAGACGAAAACTTGAACTTTTCTTCACTTCGTTGAGAAAACTTAGAATTAAACTTGAACTTCTTATTTCTCTGTAAAAACATGGAATTGATCTGTAACTTATTTCTTTTCAATGAGAAAATTCAGAAGAGAGCTTGAACTTTTCTTCACTTCATTGAGAAAACTTAAAATTAAAGGGGAACTTTTTATCTTCATGGCAAATATTCACAATCAAAGTATAGCTTTTTTCTATCTTCTATGAAAAAATTTAGAACAGAACTTTAAATTTTTTATGCCTGAGAAAATTAAGAATTGATCTGTAACTTATTTCTGTTCATTGAGAAAGTTCAGAAGAGATTAATAAAATCACATAAATTTTAAACTTGGTTGTTCATATTTCTGAAAACTAAAACCCAACTTTATTACAAAAAAATTAAATATTATTAATAAAATCAGATTTATTTGAGACGGGGATGTTCGCATTTCTGGAAATTAAAATCCAACTTTATTAGAAAGAATCAAATATTATTAATAAAATCTGATGTATTTTAAACATGGTTGTTCTTATCTCTGAAAACTAAAACCCAACTTTATTAGAAAATCAAATATTATTAATAAAACCAGATGTATTTTAAACGTGGCGTTCTCATTTCTGAAAACTAAAACCCAGCTTTATTACAAAAAAAAGTCGTAAAGTAATGTTGGGAGTGAAAAAAGTTGAGTACTTTAACTTGTAAAACAGGTTTAGGAGGAAAATGAAGAAAAGAACTTGATCTGAAATAATATAATAAAGCCTTTTGAAAAGAATTTCTTGGTGTTGGGGTATGCAAAATAGTTGTAAAGTAATGTTGGGGGTGAAAAAAGATGAGTACTTCAACTTGTAAAACAGGTTTAGGAGGAATATTAAGGAAAGAACTTGTTCTGAAATAATATGATAAAGCCTTTTGAAAAGTATCGCTTGGTGTTGGGGCATGCAAAAAGTAGTAAAGTAATGTTGGGAGTAAAAAAAGATGAGTACTTCAACTTGTAAAACAGCTTTAGGAGGAATACTACGAAAAGAACTTGTTCTGAAATAATATAAAAAAGTCTTTTGAAAAGTATTTCTTGGTGTTGGGGTATGCAAAAAGTCGTAAAGTAATGTTGGTAGTGAAAAAAGATTACCAAAACCCTTGGAAATACTAATAATATAGGGTAAAGTGTTGTTATTGTAGCTAGTTCAGTAGGAAAATGCTCCATCAAGGCTACCAAAACCCTTGAAAATACTAAAAATATAGGGTATAATATTGCTACTGTAGCTAGTTTAGATGGAAAATGCTCCGTCAAGGCTACCAAAAACCCTTGAAAATACTAATAATATGGGGTAAAATTTTGCTATTGTAGATAGTTTAGAAGGAGAATGCTCCATCAAGGCTACCAAAACCCTTGAAAATACTAATAATGTACGGTAAAATATTGCTATCGTAGCTAGTTTAGAAGGAGAATGCTCCATCAAGGCTATCAAAACCCTTGAACATACTAATAGTATAGGGTAAATTGTTGCTATTATAGCTAGTTTAGAAGGAAAATGCTCCACCAAGGCTATCAAAAACCCTTGAAAATACTAATAATATAGGGTAAAATGTTGCTATTGTAGCTAGTTTAGAAGGAAAATGCTCCATCAAGGCTACCAAAAACCATTGAAAATACTAATAATATAGGGTAAAATGCTGCTATTGTAGCTAGTTTAGAAGGAGAATCTCCATCTAGGCTACCAAAAACCCTTGAAAATAGTAATAATATAGGGTAAAATGATTCTATTGTAGCTAGTTTAGAAGGAAAATGCTCCATCAAGGCTACCAAAAAACAGTTGAAAATACTAATAATATAGGGTTAAATGTTGCTATTGTAGCTAGTTTAGAAAGAAGGACGAGATTTAATGTCCTTGGTAAAAGCCTGGACGAGATTTAAAGTCCTTGGTAAAAGTCCGGATGAGATTTAATGTCCTTGATAAAAGTCTGGACGAGATTTAATGTCCTTGGTAAAAGCCTGGACGAGATTTAATGTTCTTCGGTAAAAGCCAGGGCGCGATTTAATGTCCTTGGTAAAAGCCTTGACGAGATTTAATGTCCTTGGTGAAAGCCTGGACGAGATTTAATGTCCTTGGTAAAAGCCTGGACGAGATTTAATTGCCTTGGTAAAAGCCTGGACGAGATTTAATGTCCTTGGTAAAAGCTTGAACGAGATATAATGTCCTTGGTAAAGGCCTGGGAAGGAGATTTTATGTCCTTGGTAAAAGCATGGACGAGATTTAACGTCCTTGGTAAAAGCCTGGATGAGATTTAATGTCCTTGGTAAAAGCCTGGGAAGGAGATTTAATGTCCTTGGTAAAAGCCTGGACGAAATTTAATGTCCTTGGTAAAAGCCTGGAGGAGATTTAATGTCCTTGGTAAAAGTCTGGACGACATTTAATGTCCTTGGTAAAAGTCTAGACGAGATTTAATGTCCTTGGTAATAGCCTGGACGAGATTTAATGTCCTTGGTAAAAACCTGGACGAGATTTAATGTCTTTGATAAAAGCCTGGACGATATCTAATGTCCTTGGTAAAAGCCAGGACGATATTTAATGTCCTTGGTAAAAGTCTGGACGAGATTTAATGTCCTTGGTAAAAGCCTGGGAAGGAGATTTAATGTCCTTGGTAAAAGTCTAGACGATATTTAATGTCCTTGGTACAAGTCTGGACGAGATTTAATGTCCTTGGTAAAAGCCTGGACGAGATTTACTATCCTTGGTAAAAGCCTGGACGAGATTTAATGTCCTTGGTAGAAGCCTGGGAAGGAGAATGCTTCATCAAGGCTACCAAAGTTTCAGAAATTTAAAATAATTAGTTTCAATACATACCTCCAAATAAAAAAAAATGTATCTCTTAATAGAGTTAGCATTCCCTGAGATGCCTTGCTTTTTTCGTTTCTACTTCCAAATCTCATAAAATGTTAATTTATCTCTGACGTTTCCTATGTTCTGGCAACTGCGCACAGATACGTTTTAAATTCCTATGAAACGTTCCAAATTTACAAATATGTTTCATAGAGAAATTGTGTCAAACCGATATCTTGTCCTGTCAGTATTTCTAACTCCCTGATAAGAATTTTCACGAAGTGAAATTTTCTTATCTGATGATGTTACATGTCCTGGTCGTTGATCTTGTTCGTACACGGATTCTAGTCCTTTGATTGGAGGTCAAAGATCTTGCCCCGGTTGTATTCACTGAGCGTGTTGCGTCTCTCCCATTAGTAGGTCAATTACCATATATGGACTCCCCCTAGTGCTGGTACTCCTTCTTCTACTTGCGATTCAATGCATTTCTATATTTTCCATTCTTTTTGGAGCATGATGAGATAAATCCTTTGAGCACCTGAGCCTTGGAGAGGTTGGAAAACATACATAGCTTTTTGATTCAATCAACCCTTAAAACCTGAGATACTTGGGATTAGGGCTAAAAACTACTAGGTTTACGGTCCAGGGTTTCTTCTGGGCTCAGTTTAGGAGTGCAATCTTCCTTCAAGACACTATCTATGCAGACCCGGGTGTCCTTTTTCTTAGTCTTCTCTAGCTTGATACTAACTTCTTTCAGGTCTATGTTTTCAAAGAAATTCCTTAATTAGATCCTCATTTCTTTTTTTAAAGAGTTTTGGACCTTCTAGATAATTCTGCCAATTTCCTGGGTAGATAGTTTGGATTGCAATTCTCATTAGCTTTGATAGGTTTTTCTTCTGTCATTTAACTCAGAATTCCATCAACCATTTATTTCCTCACCTTTCTCGATTACTGTCAGCGGGGCTGCTTGACTGAAAGCAAGTGTTTTCACCTCTGTATGTGGGTCTTCCTTGTTTTCACCTGTGTTATTAGGTAAATTGTCATACTTTCTGGCCATTGTTTCATTGCGGGTGAGCCAAATTGTTTTCTTTATTTCTCCTTTAAGATTTTTTT